>CAUYQU010072219.1:0-25263 GCA_963574635.1 Cheracebus regulus
GACAGATGGAAGCTCAGAAAGTGAACATGCTGGTCAAGGATTAGATACTCACCTTCTGATCTCAGACATTAAGAATCTGCCTGTTATGAGGCACGATTTCTTGTTGGATGTAGGCTCAATATATCTGAATGGTGCTCTTTGAGTAGTATCAGAGTGGAATATAACTTTACTAGTGATTTATAACTTTACCCTTTCATCAACCCCATGCCCAAAGCAACAGCGGAAAATTCATGGGATTTGGAGTGAAGCGGACTTAAATTTTATTTTTGTTCTTTGTCTATTAGTAGCAACAGCTCAAACAAGATGCTTAACTTCTCATCTGCAATCCTTGCAGGGTGGCTGGAAGAATTAACTCATCCTTTCAGTAAGCAAATGTTCATTAAACATCCTAAAGTAGAAAAAGCAGAAAGCACAGTGCCTAGTATGCAGTAAATACATGATAAATAGTAATTATGCTTATTTTTTGTGGAGAAAATAACAATAGAAATAGAAGTTACCTTAATTACCAGTCTGACCTAGATCCCACATCCTGTCACTTTATTCAGAGCTCAGTAAATATTGATCCATTGAGTATTGTTCCCCTGACTTCTGCTGGTCCTCAAATTTCTAGTTTATTCTGACTGTATACAGCATTTCTTTCTTGGCTTGTCTCCTCCAGAATTCTCAGGCTGTGGCCTTGTCTTTTCCTCTGGATAGTGGAATCATCTATGGGAATTTGAACTCTTCCACACGCTTCATGTATCAAGTGACTCTCACTAGAACAGTTCCTGTGACGAGGTGACGCTGGATGGCATTCTGAGAAACCTCCATCTGCCATATGGCGTGGCAAATGTCATGAGGTATTGCTTCCTCCATTCCGGCGCAGCTTGCCAGGAACCTGATGCCACCTCCGTAACACACAACACCGATGGCTTAACTGTACTCAGGCCGTCAAAAGTGACTGCTTTGAATGTTCTAACCCCATGGATTCTTTCAAGTCTCCACAATCCAGCGGAGCTTGGGTTTCCTGAGTTCATCCCCCTCAGCACAACTCTCTAGTTTTATTTTAATTGTGTTGTTTTTCACTATCAGGTCTTATAATTGGTTCTAAGTTAACAGGAGTGTTCCTAGTATAATTACCAAGTGACTGTTCATTGAGTATTGTGGTTAACAAGCCTCAGCTAATAATCTCACAACTTTAAGGAACTTGTCTATAATTGTTTAGGAGTGTTTTGACTACTGTAATTTTACTTAGAAAAAAACACTATGATTTCTTTTCTGCTTGGTGTAGAGCTTATTTATGTCATTAAGTGACATCTTCTACAACACGGGTGTCTAGAGGGTCTTGTTTTTCTTTAGCTGAATATATTGTCTATAACCACCTGTATAGGTAATTGGTCAAATTAGTTGCTTTATGTAAAAAAACTTCATACTGTAAAGTTTTATTTAGTTTACTTTTATTAATTAGGTAATCAGTAACATAATTTATTCATGACTTCTCCCAGCCTTTATTTATTAATTGCCTCATTGGCTATTTTTATATTTGTTTCTAGAATTGCTAATTCAAATCCCTAAATGAAGTGGGAAGAGAGTGGCATGAAGGAGAAGGCTGAGCAGATGAGCGTATGCCCCACATAGGCCTGGAAGTCCAGTGTTTCTAGGACCTGAGATTGTTCAGAATAGTAATAAAATAGATATCTGAGGCCAAAAACATTGATAAACCAGACTTAATTTATGTGATACCACTTACAACCCTTGATTTACTGATTATGGTTTCTGTTTCCATTGTGCTCCTTAACTAATAAAGACATAAATCACATTGAGATCTACGCTATCAGAGACTGAGTTCCTTCCATCATGCAGAGTGTTAATTATTTTTATTTTGTAATTTCAGACATATTTTATAGTTTTTGGAGTGTTATTGGGTTATCTGACAACCTTTTATTACTTCTAGAGAATGTATGAAAGAGAAAGAGAGGAGAGAGAGAGAAATGACCCTCTTCAGTTCTATATTCAGGCATTTCCTTATTAGTGTAATGTATATGCATTTGTAGGGCTTCAAGTTTCTATATTCATCATAATCTCTCAGAGACTTTCCTCTGATAGTTACTGAAGCTATGGCGTTCACATAATTCAGATTTTCCCTGCTAATCTTAAAGATCTTGGCAAAAGAAGCATCCTCCTAACATTTTGGTTGACAGCGCCACAGATTTGTTACTGAGTACTTGATAATGCTGTCTCCCTATGGTTGGCATCATCTTACCCATCTTACCCTGACTTTCACAGAATGTTAAAATGTTACTAGAATCTAAATTCTCCATTTTCTTAATCATCTGTTTCCTTATGGCTTTCTGGTATGCTCTTATTTTTTTTTCTGTGTGTCCATCCTGGGGGAAAAAAGAAATCATGGCCACTGTGGGTTAGCCCCAGTCTCTAGTGGATAAAAATCTGCTGAGGAACCTGACAGAATCTTAATACGTCCACATAGAGATACATGCTTCTGGAGGGAGGAGACTCAAAGGAGGAAGAAGTAAAAGGAAAAAAGATTTAATCCTTGTAAAAACTTTATGACATCTTTGACAAGTATGATTGAAACTTCTGCTGGAGAACAACTGGAGTACTGTGTATTTACCTGATAAAGCTCTAGCCCTTCTTAGTAGCCTTTACTGTCAGAGCCTGAAGATGACATTTTTAATGTTCAAAAGCCTACTTCCCTTTTCAGCAGTGTGTGCCAATTCTTAGATCGGTCAGAAGAAATATGATCTATAACTCACCAGAGATTTTGCTTATTTTACCCCAGCAGGATATTTTCTTACTCCAGTAAATTTCAGGTTCCTTGTATTCAGCCTATTTTCTCAATAAATTGACTGGTTTTAAAATTCAACAGAAGACTAAATTTCTGGAGCACTCATTGAGATCTTTACACTTGGAATCATGATGTGGTAGATACTGTAACACACCACTCAGATGGCTCCTTCAGAGCCAAGTGTTCATCTCCTCCTCTAGCAGGACTGCTGCCTTTACCCCATAATTGCCCGCAGACAAAGGGAGCTGCCTTACTCAAGTTTACACAACTTTTCTGGAGATACCTGTGTCCAATGACTGGTTCAAGTGGCTTTCTTGCCTCAATTTGGATCACCACTAAAGCACCATCACAGTACCATAGATCCCAGTGAGAGCTGTTAAGAACTCTGCTGCCACCACATTGTAGTTCAATTTCTCCTCACCACCTTGCTTCTGTCATGTCTCTTGCAAATTTCTTGCAAAAAAAATCTCTACCCCAGGGTCTGTTTTCTGAGGGAATCTACAAAAAGAGTTGATACTGGGAGTAGTATGAAGAAGCAGACTCTAAATTGGAATTTTGGAACTTGATTAATTGCCCACCAGCTGCTAATGAAGACCTTATCACTTGTGGTTAATGCTGTTATCAGTGGTGAACTGAAACGAGATACCAGCTAAAACAAATGCACTTGTGGGTGCAATGCCTCAGGAGAGTTTGAGAAGTATGGGGAAAGTAGTAATCATAAAGATTATAAATTTGGGTGGCTGCTCTTGTGCTACTTTGTATTGGGAAAAGACAGCAAAATATGAGGAAGATACTCCTCAATATAAGATAAACATGAAGGTTAGAGGGTCTTGTTGGTAACATAAGAAGACTCATCTTCGGCAACTGAAAGGCAGGAAAATCTAAGAACCAGACTCTTCCTTAATTATAAGGGTATCAGAGCTCCAGAGAAAGTTGAATTCTCAACCCTAAGCACTTTGCTTCACAATAATCGATTTCCAAACTTGTTCCTATATCTCACTGATGAAATACCATGCTGCAATAAGAAAAGACCCTACGACACTAGAGCAAGTGTGTACAGGAATGAGCCCCTAATTAGAAAAACCAACATCCACTTTCCTGGGTAACAGTATACTGTAGAAAGAGGAATAACCAAAGGTTTTGAGAACTGTTTGGCAAAGGTTCTGTGTTAACACGGATAGCTGAGGACTTAAATAATTAACATATCCCCCGATAGAGTGGTGGTATCTGAGGGCTTGGTAATAGATGGAGTCACGTTGCATATCTCACAGAGGGTTCAGTTGGTGGTCATTTTCCTATTCAGCAAATGTGTATTTTGGAGGGACATACTTAGTAACTGGCAGAAAACCTACATTGGTTTCCTGACCTGAGGTGAAGTAGTTATTATATTGGGGAATGTACAATAGTTAATGAAGCTGCCCCTTCCTCTATTCAAGAGAGGGAATCAAAGGATTTTTGCATTCTGAGTAGAATGTTAAAGGTTAGTGTTACTGTCAAAGACCTAGGTTTTGATCACCTTCATATCTCCATTTAATCCACCAGTCTGGCCACTACAAAAAGCTGATGGATCCTGGCAGATGCTAATGCACTCCCACTAACACAACCAAGCATTAGGCCCAATTGTAGATGCTGTGCCAGATGTGGTATTTCTGCTTGAGCATATTGACATGACCTCAAGAACATAATCTGGTAAGTGCGTTCTTTTCTATCCCTACTAATAAGGAGGATCAGAAGCAATTCCCATTCATGCAGAAACAACAACATGTAAGATTTTATCTCAGGGCTATGTCAGTTCTCCAAGGGCACTATGACATTGGGATGGTGCTTCAGAGATGTCCCAAAGTGAAACAAGGAGGCAACTTGAGCCATCATCAAATGCAGCTGCCTTAAGAGAAGATGTGTAAACTTGAATGAGGCAGCTCCCTTTGTCTGCAGGCAGTGCTGGGTAGAGGCTCAGCTGTGGGCCATCAGCAGCTAACAATTCTGGTAGCTAAGGAAATGAGTACCTCGATCCAGAAGGTGCCATCAGAGTGGTACCTGACATTATCTGTTGTAATGTGTTGTGAAGGGATCACAACTCACTGGACATTCCATAGAGTATCACATTGGTCCACTTTGCTGATGGCATGTGACTTGGATTTGAAGACAATAGTGGAACACTTTTGTTTCTGCATATGAGAGATAAACTCTATAAAGATTTGAGTTTCCCCAATATCAGTAAAGTTTTTAAGAGTTCAGAGATCCAGGATATGCTTAGATATCCCTTTAAAGTGAAGGCCAGATTATTACACCTTCTCCCACCACAAAGAAGGAAATATAGGTTCTAGAGGCAGCATATTTTACACTTGGAAATATTACTCTAATCCATTTACTGAGAGAAACAGAGGTCAAGAGTTTTAAGTGGAATGAAAAGCAGCAAATACAGGCCATGGTAGAATTAGACCTGCACCTTGCATAATAAAATCCAGCAGAAGCTATAATGCTAGAGGCATCTGTGACAACAAGAGACATTCCATGGAGCTTACCACCAGCGTTTACAGGAAAATCATGATGACCTCTACAGTTCTGGAGTAAGGCCATGCTATCTGAAGTCTAGAGCTGTATACACAACTCAAATATATACACAATTCCTGTTAAGTTACTAGGCTCTTGTAGAGCTCACACTTCTGACCTAGGCCATGAAGTGACCATGGAGCCACAGCTGTCCTTATAGCTGGGTCTGTCTGACTATCGAGCTAGGGGTCAGGCAGTCTCAATAGCAACCCACCATAAGATGGAATTGCATCTTGCATCAGAAATGCACAAAACCCGAGACATAGGAAAGCTAGACAATCAAGTGGTCCAGAGGACCGTGTTATCAAACACTGCTTCACTAGCTTCTCTCTCTCAGCTTGCACCCATGACTGTATGGGATTCTTGAAGGAGGAGGAAAGAGATCATTCCCAGATGAGTCAACTTGGAATGATGGTACAAGCTGAAAGTTGACTATTATTGTACTACAGTCTTATTCATAAATGTCCCAGAAAAGGGGCAATAAGAAAAAATTCTACTAATAGGCACAACTTGGGACAACACATCTGATCATCACTTTGGGTTAAAAGAAAAATGATTGAGAGATTCTCAGGCAGTGGTGAATGGTTTCACTGGTCTGGAAGGGGTAATATGTAAAGATAAAGAAGAAGGTATGGGCAAACAGCATGGGCATGGAGGGTGAGGATCTTTTGTTATCTGCTGACACTCACCAGAGTGTCCACCAGGAAGAGTGACTGCCATGGCTCTAGAGAGGGGATAAGTGCCAAGCAGATGTATAGTAATTGGAACATAACATATAACAGGTTTTTGTTGCCCCAGTAGAGCACAATGTGTAAAACTGACTGTCTGCATCAGATAGATACATTAAGCCTCTCCCAATTCTTTTTTTTTTTTTTTTTTGAGATGGAATCGCACTCTGTTGCCCAGGCTGGAGTGCAGTGGCGCAATCTCAGCTCACCTCAACCTCTGCCTCCCAGGTTCAGGTGATTCTCGTGCCTCAGCCTCCCAAATAACTGGGATTATAGGCATGCACCACCACATCTGGCTAATTTTTGTATTTTTAGTAGAGATGGGGTTTCACCATGTTGGCCAGGCTGGTTTTGAACTTTTGACCTCAAGTGATCTGCTGCCTTGGCCTCCCAAAGTGTTGGGATTACAGGTGTGAGCTACCACGCCTGGCCCCAATTTTTAATTTGAGATAGTCGTGTAAAATGTGCACAACCAGAAGCAAAAATGAAATAAGGAAAACAACATCAGGTGACACTGAAATCATATATTGTTCTGTACCACATAACTATTAGTAGGGCATGATGAGAGGATGTCTTAATTTGAATGGGCCTCAGCATATCAAGGGAGATTTTTGTGAAGATGTGTGGATGTCTGTATGTGTGTTTCATTAACTTAAGAAACATGTTTTAGTCTTATTCCAGTGGCTATAACAGAATAACATAGACTGGGTGGTTTATAAACAACATTTATTTCTCAGAGTTGTGAAGGCTGGGAAGCCCTGCATCTAAGCTCCAGCAGACTTAATGTCTGGTGAGGTCCCCCTTCCTGGTTTTTTGTTTGTTTGTTTGTTTTTGTTTTTTTAATGTGTCCTCATATGGTAAAAGGGAGGGAGGGAACTCTCTGGGATCTCTTTTATAAGGGCACTAACCCCATTCATAGCCCTCGTGACCTAATCACTCCTCTTCCTAATGCCATCACATTGCAAGTCAGGATTTCAACATATGAATTTTGGGAAAACACATTGAGTCTACAGCACATTGGATAATTCAAAGACCACTGAACTAAGAGTTACGAGAGCCATTGTTTCTCTCAGTAAATGGATTAGAGCAATATTTCCAGGTATAAAATTGCTCATCTCTGCTACAAGCAGGCTTTGAGACTTGAGACTTCCTATATTTTGATATTCTAATCCATAAAGTAAGACGTTAGACTAGCTCTTCCACATTTTCAAGTATCTTTATAGCAGTACCCTACTCTCTGTAGTACCAATTCTCTGTATTCATTTTCACATTCCTATAAAGAAATACCAGAGACTGGGTAATTTATAAAGGAAAGAGAGTTAATTGACTCGCAGTTCCACATGTCTGGGGAAACCTCAGGAAACATAATCAAGATGAAAGGTGAAGAGGAAGCAAGGACCTTCACATGGTGGCAGAAGAGAGAGAAGCCCAGGGGAAACCATTTATAAAACATCAGATCTTGTGAGAACTCATTCACTATCACGAGAACAGCATGAGGGAAACACTCCCATGATCACCTGCAATCAGGTCTCTTTCATGATACATAGGGGTTATTGGAATTACAATTAGAGATGAGATTTGGGTGGGGACAGAGCCAAACCATATTATCATGTGACCCAGCAGAAACAAACATATATGTCTATGCAAAAACTTATACATATATATTCATAGTAGCATTATTCATAATGGCCAAAAAAGTGGAAAACCCCAAAATGTCCATCAATTGCTCAATGGATTTTGAAAATGTGGCATATCTATACAATGGAACGTTATTTAGCAATAAAAATGAATGAAGTATGATACATGCTGCAACATGAAGGAACCTTGAAAATATTAAGTGAAAGATACCAGATGTAAAAGACCATGTATTGCATGTTTCCATTTAAACACAGTGTACAGAATAGGCAAATCATTAGAGGTAGAAAGTACATTAGTGGTTGCCTAGGGCTGGAGTTGGGAGTGGAAGGAAATGGGAGAGACAACTAATGGAGTTTCTTTTGGAGTGATAAAATATTCTACAATTGTGCGACCATCACCACTATCGTGGCGATGGTCGCACAATTCTGTGGCTATACTGAAAACCACTGGATTGGCAAATACGATGGTATGTGAACCAGATCTTAATGAAACTGGTACAGAACATAATGAAAGAAATATAAAGACTTGGAATATGAGATTTATTATGGTAAACATTAAGTTAATGAAACAACTCCTACTATGAGCTGGGTATGGTGGCTCACGCCTGTAATCCCAGCACTTTGGGAGGCCAAGCCGGGTGGATTACTTGAGGCCAGGAATTTGAGACCAGCCTGGCCAAGATGGCAAAAACCCCTACAAAAAATTTAAAAAATTAGCCTGGCGTGCTGATGCATGCGTATAATCCCAGCTACTCAGGGATTTTCTACTCATGGAGGCTGAGGCATAATAATTGCTTGAACATGGGTGGTGGAGGTTGCAGTGAGCTGAGATCATGTCCACTAAACTCCAGCAGAAAGAGAATCTGTCTCAAAAAAAAAACAAAAAAAAAGACATCCTACTATGATAACTGTGCATGAGGCTGACAAATGAGGGAGCAATAAACAAAAATTCACAAAAGACTTACAAATGGACAATAAAATAAAATATCCAAACTCACTGGTAATCAAAGAGTACAAATTAAAATGAAAACAAGATGCTTTTCCTCAGCAAAGGGGTGAAAATATTTTACTATAATACAAGTTTTAGATGTATATAATGTTTTATATATATAATATAATAATATATAATATAAAACTATGTATTGGTAGGTCATGAATTTGCTGAAAGAAAATATTTTGGTATGAAACCAAAGAATAAAAAATAACTATGGAAGACCATCTCATTTTCTAAATAAAATGCTTTTGGATTATATTTTTATGCAGAAGCATACTTAAAAAAAGAAATCCTGCTATGATAACTGTGCATGAGGCTGACAAATAAGGGAGCAATAAGCACAAATTCACCAAAAAAAGACTTACATGTGGACAATAAATATTTTTTCTTCTTTATTTTGAAAATAATTTCTTACTTATTGTTGAAAAACTATTCCTCACGCCTTGCCCATTCTTGAGCTTAAAATTCAACATGTGGTTAGTAAGAAAGAGAGTCTCTAACCTTTCCAGGAGGGAGTTGGAGCTGCTGACCTTGCAAAAAGATAGGCAGACACAACCAGAGTGGTACTGTTCAGCTCAGCTATCCGTCAGCTGGGCTGTTGGGGTATAAGTAACCCTTACATTATTGTAAAATACTGCTAAAAGATTTTTCATTTTTACACTCTAAATTACTTTGGGACCTAAATTAAAGTTCCTGTATTATAACCAACTTGTGTCACTCAGCTTATATTTAAGGCCTATAGCATTCAACTTTTTTAGGAAACAAGGTTGTATTTGTTTAGGGTTGATGAGACTTCCAAAAAGGATAGTCCCAGAGACTGCTACCAAAGCATTAAGGAATGAATTAGTCAAATGATGAGAGGTAACATTTATTAAGCACGTACTCAGTTCCAGATATAGTTCTAAGTACTTTACATATATTGGTTTATTTAATTCAATGAGACAACTTTATAGTTAAGGAAAATAACGTTTACCCAAAAAGTAATTGACTTGCCCAAGACCGCACAGTTAAAAATGACAAGGCCAAAATTTTAACCCTAGTAACTGATTTTCTGTGACTATGTTCTTAACTACCAAAGTATTTGACAAAGATAATTTTAAAAGAATGAATATGGGAAAATAGTTGCCTGTTTTTTCTGCTTATAAATTGTTGGAGCAAATATTAGAATGGGAAATTAATGATGTTTCTAAAGCAATACAATTATTATTTCAGAATTTAAAGGGAAACAAAAAGATTTCAAAGGTAGGCTCTGGCTAGGAGGGTGGGTTAAACACCACATAGCTGAGTTGTGGTTGCCAATGGGTTGCGTCTTTTGACATATACCAAGCCAACACATTAAGCCTCATTACCTCAGTCATACTGAATTACATTTTGTAATTTAATGAAACGTTAAGTTAGACCATGCAGTGCAGTCATCAGCTTAAATTGCTGCTGTGTTCTCTGACAAAGACACAGCTGGATAGACTCAGTTCCCAGGCTTCCCATCCTGATGGAGGTGATCAGCTCTGTCCCAGCCTCATTTCGGCTCATGAGCCAAACGCCTCTTTTTCCATATCTTTTTGGCAAATTATGTTTACGTTTTTGTCTTTTATTATTTTTTCTCTTTTCCTTTTGATGAGAAGTTACGAATAGAGAGACTGCTGGAAAAGTTTAGCCCCAGATTTTGTAATATGAGGTAGAATCTTGCTTAGAAGGTTAATGTAGGAGAGGGCATTAACCTTAGTAACTAGACCCTATTAGGCGAGCTGTAGGAAGAAGTTGCCCCATGCCTAAGGTTTTTTTTGTTTTTTGTTGTGTGTGTGTGTGTGTGTGTGTGTGTGTGTGTGTGTGTGTGTGTGCATTTGTTTAGTTTTTCACTCTATCTTTTTATAGGAAGAAGATGGTGCTATTGTGAGGTTTCAGAGAATGCATATTGAATTACAGCTGTAAATGTCCCTTTCAAAGTAACATAAAGGGAGGATGTATCAGGAGAGGTGGAGATAAGAGTGACTTACGCTATAGACTCTCTATTTTCTCTCTGGTCACGTATTTCATAAATAAAAGAAAGGAATCAGAACAGATTTCCTTTAGATCAGTGTTTCATAAAATGTGGTCATTGGTCCATCAATATCAGCAACACTTGGGAATTTGTCAGAAATGTACATTCTCAGGTTTCTTGGATCAAAACCTCTGGAATTGGGTGTCAGCAGCTGGTGACTAATAAGCTCTCCAGGTGATTCTGATGCACATTCAAGCTTGAGAACCACAGGCTCAGGCCACTTCTAAGGTTATCCCATCTGTCAGGGACCAATAGTCCGTAATTAATATTTTGAGGATAAGTAAGTAATGCTGACTCAAGTGTACAAAACTCAGGGATACAGTGGTTATGAGTTGTCTCCTGATCCTTGGAGCTGTGTCAAGTCCTCACCTTAAATCCAATTTGGTGTCCTAACTCAAGTATCACATCCAGAGTTAAGAGTGACGGGAAATAAAAGCCAATATTCCCTTAGTTGTACACACCATAAACATCAAAAATAAACATCCTTGCACATAATATCTGTAGCTTTACCCAATTATTTACTTAAAACATATTTTTGGAAATCGATTTCTGAGATGAAAATAATAAACTTTAAATTGTAATCTATTTTGCTAAATTACCGTTAAGATCATTGTAATAATCTATATACTCATTCCATAGACACAACATCACTGCTTAGTTCAGTCTTCTCCATTTTGCCAATTGCTTGGGAAACAATGGCATTAAAATTTTTTTCTTTCCATTATTAATGACGTTAAGTAATCTTTCAGGTGGCTTATTGGTAACTTGTATCTTTTCTTTATCCTTTCTTTAAAAAAAAAATCACATTTTTTTCCTTAGTCTGTTAAAATATATCAACGTAAACAGACAGATTTTTTATTACATCCAAAAGACAAAGTTTAGTTTGTCATTATATATATAAACATAAACACACATGGCCATATCTCACATGCATACCCTGGATTCAATTGGATAATTTTTTATTTTTTATTTTTCATCAACCCTCATAAGAATATTAGGACTAGATTTTTTTCTAATACTTCTATCAGCTGATTTTGATATTGAGGTTATACTACCCTTACAAAATAAGCTGGGTGTCTTTCTCTGTTTAATTCTCTTAACAAGGTTTTAAAATATATGCACTATCTGTTTCTTAAAATTTTGGTAAAAGTTGCCTAAAAATCTGTCTGGGCAGGTGGGTGTCTTCTGTGAAAAAAATATTTTGACTATAATTTCAAGCTCCTTAGTAGTTATTATGTTTATTTTCTCTATTTATTTTTGAGTCAATTTTGATAATTCATACTTTTTAGAAAACTATTACAAATTTATTGATATAAATTTGTTCATCTTCTTCAAATATTTTTTAACATCTCAAATGTTATCAGTAGTTATGTCATTTAATCCATTGCTCTCATCAGTTGTGTCTTTCTTAGATTTTGATCACTCTTGTTGAGATATTTACACATTTTTTACTCTTTTCAGAGAATCAACTTTTGACTTGTAGTTATTATCCTTATTTTTTGCTTATTTATTTTCTGCTTCATAAATACATGTCATGTTGTTATCTCCTACCTTGACTTTTTTTACATTTACAGTATTTTTTTTCTTTTCTGGCTACTTGAATCAAGCATTGAATTATTTATTTTCAATATGCTATATTTGTTTTATAAGTTGATCTTAATGCTGAACTCCCACTTTAGTTTTACTCTTTGAGTTTTATATGCAGTGTTTTCATTGTTGTTGTATAAATAATAGATAATAATTTATATCAGATTTCCTGTTTAATACATACATTTTTAAGAACGTTTTTCTAATTTCTAAAACTATGGTTTCTTTTTATTATTTAAAAATTTTAATTCAACTCTATTTTTTTCAGAGAAAGTATTCTTTATGGTATAAACTGCTTGATAGTTGCTCAGATTTTCTTTGTAAAATAGTATTGTGGTTTTGTTCGTGTATTATGTGAACTTGTAAACAATATCCTCTCTGTGGGTATATATTAAAGTTTGAAAAACTTTATTTTAAATCCTTTCTTTTATAACCAAATTCGTTTTAGTTGACAAGCAGAATTTACAGTCTCCTTGTAATGTGTATGATTGTGGACTTGCAAATTCTTCTTGTAATTTTTCTAAGTTTTACTTTATATATTGTATAAGTCTGGTGCTATGCACACACAGCTTCAGCATGATTAAATATTTCTAATTGAATATTCCTTTAATAATAATGTGTATCTTCATATTCCACAAAATAGGAAGAAGGTTTGTGATTTAAGTTTACATTTTGCCTGATACAAATAGTGTTGTACCAGCCTTCCTTTAGTTGATACTCACACGGTATCTTTTTGGATCTCTATTTTCAACCTTTCTTTGTTGTTTAATTTTAGGTATATTTATATACCTAAAATTGTTGTTTAATTTTAGGTATATTTATATAAGGAGCATATGCTGAGATTGTATATTGTGTGTAGTATATTCATGCCCATGTGTGAGTTGTGTTTGTATAGTGTATATACTTTTTCACAAAAACAAATATTTTTATTTGTCTTTAGCATACCAACAAAACCTAACCACAGATTATGATTTATGACCTATACACTGGTTACAGAGAAGAATCAAATTAAACATAGATAATCAGTGAAAATAAAATTGAGCAAATAAGAAATAATTTGCATATATTTGGACTAAACTATAATCAATGTGTTATGAATTAAATGTTTGTGTCTCTTCAAAATTCTAATTGTATATGGACATGGGCCTTTGGGAGGTAATCAGGACATGAAGGCGAAGTCTTCGTGATACAATTAGTGTCTTTATAAGAAGAGACAGTAGAGAGATTGCTTCTCCTCCCACACCTCCTGCCCCACCTTTGCTATCCTGTGTGACGACATAATCAGGGCTCTAACCAGGAACCAAATTGGCCAACTTCCCAGCCTCTAGCTCTATGAGAATTAAATTTCTGTTGATTAAACCACTTGGGATGGTATTCTTGCTGTTGCAGCTTGAAGGAACTAAGACACAATATGATGTTACCAATTATCAAGCTATTATACCATGAAGAATGAAGTATTCAAACTTATGAACTACAGCCAGAAGAGTGATCGTCACATAATGCATAACCTCAGAAGCTCTTAGCAAGAGGCTTGAATATGTATGAGCCAATTGGCCACATTTGTAAGCTAAGAGAAGAAAAAAATGCAAGTCAATTAGAATTTTCAAATTATTACAAACAAGGCGAATATTAATAAAAATGTTAAAGAATTAGCAGGGTTTAAGAAATGATTAAACAGTTTATTTGATTAAAAAACAAATAAAACTTTAACAATTAAATCAAGAAATAAAAGGGACAGGAATAAGTAACAAAAATGGGCCACAATTATTCAACAGAAGTAGTTTTAAAACATAGGAAAAATAGGTAGAATTCTATTATTATAAATTGATATATCTTGGGGAAATTGAATATTTTTCAGGAGGATATTTTATCAATATTGACTAAAAAATATATAGTAAACCTTACTAACCAAGTATAATAAGGAATTTCAAATGCTGTTGAGGTATCTACAACTACTAAGATCTGATTCTTTTTTTAAAAGTTTATTTTGAGGTAATTTTAGACTTAAAATTGCAAGAATAGTATTGTTCCCATATACCTTTTATTCAAATTCCTGCAATGCTAACATCTTACATAACCATACTAACATTATAAAAATCAAGAAATTAACATCACTACAATACTACTAACTAAACTATACACTTTATTCAGACTTCATCAGTTTTTTCACTAATCATTTTCCAGAATTCAGTCCAAGATCCTGAATATTCTACTTAGTCATCGAGTTTGCTCCAATCTATGGTAATTTTTTGTCTTTTCTTGCCTTTTATGATCTTGACACTTTGATAAGTATTGGTCATGTATCTTGTAGAGTATCCCACTATTTGAGTTTATGTGATGTTTCCTCAGGGTTAGATTAAGGTTTTGCTTATTGGAAAGAACAACGCAGAGGAGATTTGACCTGCTCAGTGCATCAGATCAGGGGTTACACAATGCTGATTTGTCTTATTGTTGATGATATTAACTGTTATTATTTGGTTGCTGTGTTACCTGCCAGGTTTCCCCACTGTAATTAATTAATATTTTGGGAGTAGTTGATAATTTAAGGCTATGCAATATTCTGTTCCTGCTTATACTTTTACCCACTAATTTAAGCAATCATCAGTGGCTCTTACTTGCAGCAAATATTATGTGGCCTATAATGATTTTCTCTCTCTTTTTTAAAGGTATGTATGATACTTTAAGTTCTGGGGAACATGTGTGTTGGGGTGAGACCCTCCAAGCCAGATCACTTGGCTTCCTGTTTTAGCCCCCTTTCTCAGGGGAATGAGCGGTTCCATCTCCCTGGCATTCCAGGCACCACTGGGGTATGAAAACAAAAACAGAAAAACTGCTGTGGCTAAAACGGTCACCCAGTTTTGTGCTGGAAACCTGGGGTGCTGGTGTTGTAGGCACTGGAGGTGATCTCCTGGCCTGCAGGTTGTGAAGACCGTGGGAAAAGCACAGTGTCTGAGCCAGAGTGCCAGAGTGTCCCTAATGGCTTCCCTTGGCTAGGAGAGGGAGTTCTCTAGCCCCTTGCACTTTGAGGGTGAGGCAATGCCCCACCCTGCTTTGGCTTGCCATTCTAGGGCTGCACCCACTGTCTAACCAGTCCCAATGAGATGAACTTGGTCCCTCAGCTGGAAATGAGGAGATCACTCGCCTTCTGGATTGCTCTTGCTGGGAACTGCGGACTGGAGCTGTTCCTGTTCCGTCATGTTGGTGCCATGATTTTTTTTTGCCTCATCCCCTTTACATCTTTTAATTGGAATTCTTCCACAAAGAAGAGTTATTCCATTTTCATCATGTGTTCATTCATTCAATTATCATCATGAACTTATGGATATTTATTTATCCTCATCTATCTCTGAAATCAGCCACTCCTCCAGAGCGCCCTAGTTACTTTTATTAGAGAATGTCATTTTAAAACCAGTACCTTGACTGTGAATATGTTTTTTATCTTCTTTTATAATCTGCATCTTTTAAAAAGTGAGTTCCATCCATTTATATTTTATTGTGAAGATTGACATATTTGGAGTAATTTCTGCCATCTTAATTTTAATTTTCTGTCACTATGCTTTTTATTTCATATTTCCTATCTCCTGGTAGCTTATAAAATTTTCTTTATTCTCTATTTTTTTTGCTGATTTTGAAGCTATGACACATATAGTTATTACCATTAGATTTTTAATATACATACTTATCTAAAATTCTATTCACAGCATCTAGCCATTGAATCCTCCTCATCTTCAATGATTGTTCTCTCTAATTTTACTTCAATATTTAAAAATGTTTTATTCATGTACACAAGTCTTAAGTGTACACTTTGTAAAGTTATTATTAAAATGAATAATTTGCCTGGGCATGGTGGCTCACACCTGTAATCCCAGCACTTTGGGAGGCCAAAGTGGGAGAATCACAAGGTCAGGAGTTTGAGACCAGCCTGGCTAACATGGTGAAACCCAGCCTCTACTAAAAATACAAAAAATTAGCTGGGCATAGTGGTGGGTGCCTGTAATCCCAGCTACTTGGGAGGCTAAGGCAGGATAATCACTTGAACCCAGGAGGTGGAGGTTGCAGTGAGCAGAGATCATGGCACTGCACTCCAGCCCAGGCAACAGAATGAGACTCCATCTCAATAATAATAATAATAATTTAACACACTATAAAATGCCTGCAGATCAAAAAAACAGAACATTATCAGCACCCAATGAAGTTTCCACTAATCTTCCTTTCCTGGCATTCTCCCTGCATGGGTAACCATTACTTGACTTCTAGGAGCATGGGTTTGCTTTGCCTTATTTTGTATTGTTATATAAATAAATTCACGTGGATTTACTTTTTATTTTTGTCTTCTTTCATTCAATATTATTTTTATGAGGAGACTCACCTGTATTTTTGCATATAGTCAAAAATAGTTTGTTCTCATTGCCATTTACTATTTTGTTGTAGGAATAAACAACTACTGTTAGTAGGCATTTGAATAGTTTCCAGTCTTGGGCTGTGTCTGCAATGTGTTTTGGTAACATATATACCTAGGAGAATCCTGAAGCCAGCTTGACATTGTTTCTGATTTTAAATGATTAGATTCTTCTCTCAGTGCTTTCAGAATTCTTTACCTTTCAATTTCAGAATATCATAAGAAATTATTGATTGCTTTCCAATAATTTTGTCTAAGTGGAGTAATTCTTTTTACTCTGTACAGTCAAAGATTCTTTCAATTAAGTTAGTTTTATTCTTTATATTTAAAATCTTTTTTTCAGTTCTTCATTCATACTCCTTTTTAATGTGCAAGATCTTTTTTTTTCATTTGATATCTACTACCTTCTATTTCCAGCATTCTGTCCTTTCCCTCTGCAATCTTTAGAATTTCCTGCTGCTAGTGCCACATGCCACTAATTTGTCTTTCTCCACTGATTCTCCTCTCTCTCTTTCTTTCTCACTCTCCCTACTTGCTATTTTTTTTTAATTATACTTTAAGTTCAGAGGTACATGTGCAGAACATGCAGGTTTGTTACATAGGTATACACATGCCATGGTGGTTTGCTGCATCTATCACCCTGTCATCTACATTAGGTATTTCTCCTAATGCTATCCCACCCCAACCCCAGAATCCCCTGCTATGCCTCCTCTAGCCCCCCACCCCCTGACAGGCCCTGGTGTGCGATGATACCCTCCCTGTGTCCAGGTATTCTCATTGTTCAACACCCACTTATGAGTGAGAACATGCAGTGTTTGGTTTTCCATTCATGTGGCAGTTTCCTGAGAATGATGGTTTCCACCTTCATCCATGTCCCTACAAAGGACATGAAGTCATCCTTTTTTATGGCTGCATAGTATTCCATGGTGTATATGTGCCACATTTTCTTTATCCAGTCTATCATTAATGGGCCTTTGGGTTGGTTCCAAGTCTTTGCTATTGTGAACAGTGCTGCAATAAACATACGTGTGCATGTGCCTTTATAGTAGAATGGTTTATAATCTTCTGGGTATATACCCAGTAATGAGATTGCTGGGTCAAATAGTATTTCTGGTTCTAGATCCTTGAGGAATCACCACACTGTCTTCTACAATGGTTGAACTAATATACAGATGGTATCTCATAGTGGTTTTGATTTGCATTACACTAATGACCAGTGATGATGAGCTTTTTTTCATATGTTTCTTGGCCACATAAATGTTTTCTTTTGAGAAGTGTGTGTTCATATCCTTTGCTCACTTTTTGATGGGGTTTTTTTTTCTTGTAAGCTTTTTAAAGTCCCTTGTAGATTCTGGATATTAGCCCTTTGTCAGATGGATAGATTGCAAAAAAGTTTCTCTCATTCCATATGTTGCCTGTTCACTCTGATGATAATTTCTTTTGCTGTGTTTTTTTCATCACAAGGGGCATGCACATGTTCCAGATGACAGTGAAAGCCTTGGGTATTGATTTGGATTTATAAATATATTTTAATGAATAGGCAAATTCACAAAAGTGAAATTCCTAAATAATGAGGATTACCTGTATATTTCTTAGTTTCTTTAACACTTTTTTTTTTGTCTTCAGTATGTTCCCCTTAACACTAATGGAAATCCATTGTGGTACCTTCAATACATATGTGCTGAATGTGGAAATAAACTTTACTTTGACACAAACTGTATCATAAGTGTGAATATCACCATCCAAATATGTTGATTATGGAATCTACTGGAAACATGTAGTTAGAGGTCTCCAAATAAAATTTATATAAAATGTAAAATGTAAATATATAGGAATAAGCCTAATGGTAGCAAGTGATAATGTTAGAGGAAAACAGAATATAATATCAGTGTTGGTAATATAATCCTATAATAGCTTATAGGACAGTAACTAGGCAGGCAACTAGAGCAATAAAGCTCTGAAAATTATCTAGATTTGCATTATATTGGGCTTGCAATTAGGACAGCTACAATATAAAAGAGTGGCTATTCAAGAGAGATATTTTTAAAGAATCAATTTAAAACCTCTTAAGGCAATTGTTTTCAGATATTAGAAATAAAAATAATTGCTATTCCTATCTATATACGACATATGATAGGATTTAAGGATTATTCTGCAAATACAGAAACATAACATGAACCAAGACAGCAAAAGAGAATAATATCAAAGCTGATATTTATTACTAGTGAAAAAACATAATAATTAATAGAAATAATTTCTATTTTTAAAAATCAAAAAAGTTTTGCCTAAAAGAAAATGAATCACATTTAAATTTTTTAAATCATCTTGATGAACTCCTTAATTTCTACATATGACTATGTCTTTGAGGAGTATAAATGGAAATAGCAGATGTTAGTAAAAATGACTGTGACTTCACAAACATCTCAAACAAAGCTAAGTTCCCAAGTCCAAAATAATTGCTTATTTGTGTGAAAAAAGACTGAATCACACATGCATCCTCCTTTCATCTATCTAAACTAAAATGATCCTTCATAGCTTGCTAAACATTCAAGAGGCTGCCAAATTGGAAAGGAAATGGTTTTGCTTTAATTGGCCCATGATTTGTGGGATTTTGTTATCCATAACTAAATGCAGTGAACAATTTTCATGAATCCAACTTTTTTTAAAGTTCAATTATGCCACATTCAAATTTGGAAAACACAATCTTGTTTCCTGTTTAATTAATGCATACGTTAAAATTGTTCATAGAAAAGATTGCTATTTTCCTTCCTCTGGTAATTAATATATAGCACAATCTAATGACTGTAGTAGAATATTGCCCAACCTTCCCTATGCTGATATTAGCATAGCTGGTTTCTAACATATCTGAAAAATAAGCTGATCTTTATTTCAACTGTTTCTCTGTCCATTGGGAGGAGCCATTGCCCTTCAGGACGAGAAGAAAACATAATTATAAAGAAAGCTGTCTCTTTTTCTATTTTACATCTAGTATCAGACCTTTATGGCTCTGGATCAAAAGACATTCCAGAAAACAAGGGTTTTGTAGCTATGCCTCTGTTATTACAATAACTGTTCATAATAAACAACCATACAAAGCAGTTCCTTTTCAGTGGAGATGGCTGTGTCTCTAACAAAATGTGTGGTACAGTAATATAGCGATTTAAGAAATTTTAAAAAGCAAATTAAATTATATGGCTTTAATATGTTTATTGGTTTTTAGAAAAACTGAATAAAAATTTTCCCTGGAAAACCCTAGGCCAAATTGTCTTTAACTCTTTCTCAATTTTCAGATACTCCTTCACCTGTATAAATACGTAAGCATTAAATATGTTTAGATAAACTTTTTAAAAGCATTTAAGTATTTGATCGGTTGTGAGAATTATAACTGAAACACATGAAATAATTGAGAATCAGTCATACATTTATTGACTATACAAAACCTAAAATTAAATTTAGTTTGATGTACTTACAATTAGTAATTCAACTCTATGTTTGATATGATTACTTAGAAAATGATCTTTTGCACTTTTTCTGGAAAACTAATCATCATTATAAAAAACATGATGCAAAGAAATAGGCAATGGTACATAAAAGAAGGACAATGAATAAAGCCAATACAGAAAAATACTAATGAATTCAATATGCAAATATTAAAACACGCAGGCCAAGTTCTCCATGGAATTTAAAAGCTGTATCACTTGTAGAAAGAACAGACTTTTAGTTGATTCACTGAAACGGCATCTAAGAAAATAAGTTTATTGTCAGTGATCTGCCTTGTAGTTCTTATTACTGTAGTTTAAAATAAACACTTTTTAAAATGTTCAATTTTACAAGTGTGTCCATATTCTAATTTAGTAACTCATAGCATGTAATATTTATTGTCTATCATGTGCTACTTTACTAAGCTTTAAATTCATTATCACCTTTAACTCCTTGAATAAATTTACAAGATAGAAGTTATTATGTTGATTTCATTGTGTTGTTTGTGTATTTATTTATTTACTTTGAGATGGAGCCTTGCTCTGTTGCCCAGGCTGGAGGGCAGTGGCACAATCTCAGCTCACTGCAACCTCTGCCTCCCAGTTTCAAGCAATTCTTCTGCCCCAGCCTCCCAGGTAGCTGGGATTATAGGTGTGCACCACCACATCTGGCTATTTTTTTTCTTTTTTTTTTAGCGATGGGGTTTCACCATGTTGGCTAGGCTGGTTTCAAACTCCTTACCTCAGGTGACCCTCAGCCTCCCAAACTGCTGGGATTACAAGCGTGTGAGCCACCCCTCCCAGCCTATTTTTATTTTATAGTCTTGAAAATTCCAGGTTTAGAGAGCACAAACAGTTTAAATAGAGGTATATGGAATTTTCAAATCTAGATTTATATTACTTCAAAGACTGGATTCTATCCATTAGAAAGCATTTCTCCAATTAACTACATCTCATCTTCAGTTTTCAGACCTCATATTAATTGACCTGTAAGGAAATTTGACACAGTTGATCATTTCTTCTGAAAACACTTTCTTCACTTGGCTTTTAGAAAACCACAATGTTCTATTTTTACTCTCATCTTACTGACTTCCCGGAAGGCAAGGCTTTTGTCCATTTTATTCAGTGCTAGATCATTAGCACATAGAACTAAGCATAAGAAGCACATAAGTAGAAACCATGTGTAAGTGTTGATATAAAAGCAATTTAAATTTAAAGAAAAAATAAAAATATAGTTCTTAAAAATGTTAACATATATTTAACATATATAAATAATATATTAGTGAATCTTGAAAAATATATAGCTTTTATATATGCATCTTTCTGTGTAAGAAAGATTACTTAAATCAATTTTAGATTTTAAACATTGTTTTAGTTAATGTACATATAGTAGATGATATTGATGCAGAACTATAGAAATTTGATATGCATTTTTCTCTAAAAGAAAACATTCATTTACTCATAAACATGTCCTGAAAACCTATCATACTAGACTCTGTGGATATGGCACAGGCCAGCATTGGCGAGGCTCTTGTAGATCGGGTAGTCAGAAAAGAAATGAACCAAGACTTAAATGATGAAAAGGTCACTGCCCTGGGGATAACTGAGAAATGAGTATTCTAGGGAACATCAAATGTGAACTCCTAGGTAGAATTTAGTAATGAATTTGCTAGCAGAAGAGGGAAGAGAAAAAGAGCAATCAACTGCCTGAATCACCAGCTCAGTGGACTTTGTGGCTGTGCAATTAAAACGATGGTGAAGCTACTAACTGAAATCTGATAGACTGGCAAAGATCCAAGGTTAGGACAAACGTTAACATTCAAAATGTGTTAAGTTAATTTTGAGATGCTTAAATAAGTCCCTATTTTCAATGTGTGTATGTGAGGCATAGACAGATAGGGATAACAATATAAATATACACATTTGGGTATCAGTGACACAGAGATGATGTTGAAAGCCATGTAACTGAATGAGATCACCAGAGACAACATATAGATAAAACATATGCAAGGACACAGACAATGACTGACCCCTGGGACAGATAACCTTTCAAAG
This sequence comes from Cheracebus regulus, assembly GCA_963574635.1. Classification (NCBI taxonomy): domain Eukaryota; kingdom Metazoa; phylum Chordata; class Mammalia; order Primates; family Pitheciidae; genus Cheracebus; species Cheracebus regulus. Next base: position 22,256 of record CAUYQU010072219.1, read on the forward strand.
CTATCATGAAGTGTAATAGTGTTATTTTAAGGAGGATTGTGTTTACTGTAAAAGTGCACTGCAAACTCAAACAACCACTAAAAATGTAAAAAAAAAAAAAAAAAGTGTAATTGATATACTAAGAGACAAGAGAAAATGGAAGTATTTAAAATGATTAATGAAAACCAGAGAAGTAAGAAGAGGTAGATAGAGAAAAACAACAAAGACAATGAATAGAAATCAGTATCAAATATGGTAGATATTTACTCAACTATATTACTAATCACTTTAAAGAGTAAATGGCCTAAGTACTAATTAAAATAGAGAGACTACAAGAATGGATAAAAAACCACAACTCAATTATTTGTAATCTACAAGAAACCCACTTGAAATACAAAAACCATAGTTCTTAAAATGTAAAGGAGTAAAGATGTACTATGCTATGTTTTCACTAATCAAAAGAAAGCTAGAGTAGCTATATTAATTTCAGACAAAGCAAACAAGAAAAATGTTCAAGGATGAAAAGGGATATTATGAAATATATATTAATATTGAGATCAGTTCTCAATAATAAGATCAATTCTCCAAGAAGACATAACAATCTTTAATGTGTATGCACCAAACAACAGATTGTCAAAATATCTAAGACAAAACTCAATAGAACTACAAAGGCAAATAGATGAATACGATATTAGAAAAAGGTCTAAAACTAATAATACAAAGTTCTTTCTCAAAAAAAGAAGAGCTATTTAATTCCAAAGTGTAAGAAATTACAAAACAAAAAACAGAACAGAAATTGATAAAATTGAAAACAGGAAATCAGTAGAGAAAATCAATAAAAATAAAAGCTGCTTCATTGAAAAGATTGTTAAGTATTATAAACATGTAGCCAGATTAACTAGGGAAAAGGAGAGAAGACACAAATTATTAACATGGGAAATGAAAGAAGGGCCATCACTATTATTTCCGTGAACATTAAAAAGATGTTAAATGAATGTTATAAACAACTCTGTGCTCACAAATTTGATAACCCAGATGAAATTAGCCAATTTTTAAAAAGATACACTGTACCAAAATTCAAAAATAAATGGATAATCTCAACAGGCCTGAATCTATTAAGCACATTTACTTCATGATTAATAACCTTCCAAAACAGAAAATACTAGGTTCAGATGGTTCACTGATGAATTGTACTAAACACAGAGATGTTGTGAGAAAATAAGAGACAAAATTTTAAAAGGCACCAATACAATTCTGTAAATGAATATTGTCATTCATATAATATGGATTTAGAGAAAATTCAGAACACATTACAAAGAGATGAAAGTATGGGAACCAATAATAAATAGAAATTAACAGAAGTGCATAAAATGCATTCCAATATTTACTGAATATGTAAAAGTGGGACTGGGGAAATGGCCACAGTGTCAATATGACAGAGAGGAAAGTAGAGAACTTTCCAAAATGGAAGGCCATCATGAGTATTAGGATTTATAAAAGTACATGAAATACCAAGCAGTATACATTTTTTAAAAACCCATAGGCAATCATCTGGTATAACATTACAGAGAACAATGTGATCTTAAAAACAACCAGCTAGAAAAGAATGCTTATCTATTTGACAAACAGATTGATGGGAGAGTTCTCACCAACAACTATAAACTCCAGAAGCCAAGAGAATAATTAGTGCAATGAAGCAAGTGAAAAATATTCCTGTAAAAAAAAAAAAGACTTTATTCTAGAATTCCATAGTCAGTGAAGTGAATCTTTTTAAGAGAAAGGTGAAATAAAGTTATCTTCATTCCAGCTAAGGTCATCAGAGTTTACGTTTAATGGATACGGACTGAACAAATCTAAATATTTAATCAGGGCATGTCAAGGAATAGGTGTATTTTCACTTACCTGTCTGAAAATCTATCAATATTTGCATCCACATTTTAACTTTCTGGTCAGTTTTCTTCAGTTATGTCTTTGTTTATAATCATTTTGAATGCTCAGGTATATATGTAGTTACATCTAACATGTTTGAATAGATACTTATGCACTAATCTACACATGTCTTCCTTTCAGTAAACTATATAATTTATATTTATCATTTATATCACCATTTCATCACATTAAGACTGACTTTGTTTTCTGGTCACTCGTGGTTAGGAACCCATTACGCTGGAGAGCCTGAGGTGTTCCCAGACTACTGCCCATAGCACTCCAAAGAGTGGTGCCAGATGAAGCATTTCATCAGGTGACGGCAGCAGGATCTGTGCTCATTTGCTCATGTCAACAGCAGCAAATGAGCTGTTGGGCACTGCTGGGTGTAAGGCCGCTGGCTCTCCTGCAGGCTTTGATAGTAGTGGCAGTGGTAGTGCAGAAGAGAGAATTGGGAACAGGGCCACTGGGTTCTGTGTGCACATTTGCATCCACAGTGGTGCTGGTGTGGGTATGGAGCACCGGTGTGGGTGGGAGGCTGGCTGCCTCCATGCATATGTTCACATCAGTGGCAGTGGTGTCATGCGGCAGGGGGCAGGGCTGCTAAGAAAGAACTCTTAACACATTGAAATAGGGAGTCTGCAATTTCTCACTATTGTACTGAAACATTATAGTCTTTCAAATTGCAGTTACATTGGAGCATTATGAACTCAAAACAGAAGCTTAAAAATGTTCCTGACTACTTCAATGCCAACTGACATAAAGAGGAAGTTAGAGTGGAAAGAAACAGCGGTTTTAGCCAACTGCAATTAAAATATGGGTTTGTATGGGAGCAAGTTTTTTATTTTTTTTTTATTGCATTTTAGGTTTTGGGGTACATGTGAAGAACATACAATATTGTTGCATAGGTACACACGTGGCAGTGTAATTTGTTGCCTTCCTCCCCTTAACCTATATCTGGTATTTCTCCCCATGCTATCTCCCCCCAACTCCCCACCCCCCACTGTCCCTCCCCTATTTCCCCCCAACATACCCCAGCGTATAGTGCTCCCCTCCCTGTGTCCATGTGTTCTCATTGTTCAACACCCGCCTATGAGTGAGAA
>CAUYQU010072220.1:0-24676 GCA_963574635.1 Cheracebus regulus
TGCATAGCCAAGACAATCTTAAACAAAAACAACAAAGCCAGAGGCATCATGCTACCTGATTTCAAACTATCCTGCAAGGCTACAGTAATCAAAACAGCATGGTACTGGTACCAAAACAGAGATATAGACCAATGGAACAGAGCAGAGGCCTTGGAGGCAACACCACACATCTACAACCATCTGATCTTTGACAGAGCTGACAAAAACAAGCAATGGGGAAAGGATTCTCTGTTTAATAAATGGTGTTGGGAAAACTGGCTAGCAGTGTGCAGAAAGCAGAAACTGGACCCATTCCTGACATGTTACACTAAAATGAACTCCAGGCAGATTAAAAACTTAAACATAAGACCTAACACCATAAAAACCCTAGAAGAAAACCCAGGGCAAAACCATTTAGGACATAGGCATAGGCAAGGACTTCCTGACTAAAACACAAAAACCATTGGCAACAAAAGCCAAAATAGACAAATCGGACCTAATTAAACTCCAGAGCTTCTGCACAGCAAAAGAAACAATCATTTGAGTGAACCAGCAACCCACAGAATGGGAAAAAATTTTTGCAATCTATCCATCTGACAAAAGGCTAATATCCAGAATCTACAAAAACTAAAACAGATTTACAAGAAAAAAACAAATAAGCCCATTCAAAGTGGGTGAAGGATATGAACAGACACTTTTCCAAAGAAGACATTTATGAGGGCAACAAACATGAAAATATGCTCATCATCACTGATTATTAGAGAAATGCAAATCAAAACCACATTGAGATAACACCTCACGCCAGTTATAATGACGATCATTAAAAAATCTGAAGACAACAGATGCTGGAGAGGATGTGGAGAAATAGGAACACTTTTACACTGTTGGTGGGAGTGTAAACTAGTTCAACCATTGTGAAAGACAGCATGGTGCTGTCAAATGGAATTTCTATTTCTAGGTCCTTGACCTTCCTCAAGGACCTAGAAATAGAAATTCCATTTGACCCAGCAATCCCATTACTAGGTATATATGCAGAAGATTATAAATCATTCTATTATAAAGACACATGCACATGTATGTTCATAGCGGAACTGTTTACAATGACAAAGACCTGGAACCATCCCAAATGCCCATCGACAATATACTGGACAAAGAAAATGTGGCACATATACACTATGGAATACTATGCAGCCATAAAAAATGATGCGTTTGTGTCCTTTCTAGGGACATGGATGAATCTGGAAACCATAATTCTCAGCAAGCTGACACAAGAACAGAAAATCAAACACCACATGTTCTCACTCATAGTCAGGTGATGAAGAAGGAGAACACATGGACACAGGGAGGGGAGCGTCACATACTGGGGTCTGTTGTGGGGGCCAAGGGAGGGACAGTGGAGGGGTGGGGAGATTGGGGAGGGATAACATGGGGAGAAATGCCAGATACAGGTGATGGGGTGATGGAGGCAGCAAACCACATTGCCATCTGTATACCAACAATCCTTCATGATCTGCACATGTACACCAGAATCAAAAGTACAATAATAAAAAAAGAATAATTAAAAAAAACCCAACAGATGAATTGACTACATAATTTTTACATAATGTAAAAATACATTAAAATTTTAATCTTCTGCATATCAACAAATATCATGACTTCATATTTTTTGTTTCCATACTTTATTACATATTTATGAATTTATGAACATTATATAATATTTTTTAGTTTTTTGAATATTTTATAAATAATCTCTTTTATTTTCACTTAATATACACCTATATACTTAAGATGATAGATGTAGGTAGCCTTAGTTTATTCATTTTTATTTATAACTTCTATAACATACTGAGGTGCAAGATTATTCCTCATTTATTTTCTTTTGTATTGATAGAAATGTAGATTATTTGTAACTTTTTTCCTTTTATAAATAACGTGGCTATGAACACTGTTGCAATATGATCTTGTGCACAAAGTTTACTCTAGGATGAAGGTAACTAGAAAGGTAAACAAGAGAACAGAGAAACAATCACAGAGAACACAGAGTTTAATACAGAACAATATAAAAAGAAAGAAAGGAAAAAGGGAAGAAAAGAAGGAAGCAGAGAACAAATGAAGGAAAACTTGAAGAAATATGGCATAAAATTAAGATTTTTTTTTCAAAAGTTGAATAGAGAGCACACAGCTGTTCACACCACACTATATGATTACTTGATATACTTGAAACATTTCGTATATAAGGAGTTTCTTATTTTCTTAATGCTTCCTTCCATGAGTTCATCACTGTATGATATCGATATCATGAGCTCTGGTTTTTGTTTCTCTGTAATGTACCCTTGTAACTAATCTGTTACTCACAATGTTTCTGAGCTATTTTCTTTTGGATGCAGTTTTAAAATACTACTTTAGAAAATTGATTTTGTTTCTTGATCCCATCTGGCTTCCCTTTTTCCTTCCAATAAATAGGTGAATGAATCTCTTTCTCTAGTTTTGCCTATTCTGGACATTTCATATAAAGAAAAGAATATAATATCTGATCTCATATATCTGACTTCTTTCACTTAGTGTAATGCTTTTGTGGCTTATCTACCTTATAGTATATATCATCACTTCATTCCTTTTTATTGCCAAATAATGGTCTATTGTACGAACATACCTCATTTATTCATCGATTCATAAGATGATAGACATTCAGGTTTTCAAAAATCAGTTGACAAAAATCCTTGTCAAAAATCAACTGATGGCTAGGCATGGTGGCTTACACCTGTAATTCCAGCACTTTGGGAGGCTAAGGCGGGCAGATCACTTTAGGTCAGGAGTTTGAGACCAGCCTGGCCAACATGGTGAACCCGTGTCTCTGCTAAAAATACCAAAAATTCACAGAGTTTTGTGGCACACACTTGTAATCCCAGCTACTCAGGATCTGAGGCAGGAGAGTCACTTGAACCTGGGACATGGATGTTGCAGTGATCTGAGGTTGTGCCACTGCACTCCAGCCTGAGCATCAGAATGAGACTCTATCTTAAAAAAACAAAAATCAATTGACCCTAAATTTAAGAATTTATTTCCGAGCTTTGATTTATATTCCAGTGATCTAAACATTTAGTCTAAACTTTGAGTATTAATGTCAGTATCACACTGTCTTGATTTCTGTAGCTTTGCAGTGGGTTTTGAAATTGGGCTTGAGTGTTCCAGCTGTGTTCTTTCCATTCATAATATAGATATTATCTATTATAAGAATTTTATATAATAATTTATTATCTATATATTATGTATTAACTATTATATAACATATCTTTATTAACATAATTTATTTTTACATTATGTATTTATTTTAAAGATTTCATCACTTTCTCCTATATCATCTGTTTATTGTCATTGCTGTTATTGTAAATATACATTTTTAAACAATCTCTAAGATAATCTGTAAAATATCAGTTTTTCATTTTTCTTGACTTAAATTTCATGTGCTTCAATTCTTTATAGTTTGATTTTTTTTATAACTCCCAAACAGCATATTGACTAATATTACAAATGGCCATGTATCTTGCATTTAGAATAAACATCTTTAAATATTTTTTCATTTTTAGCCTCAAATTTTTGATAACAGAAATGTAAATTTCCCTCAAAGTTATAGTCCTTTCGGATTGCTTCACACAAGAAAGTCAAATGTCAGCACAGGCTGAGAATATCTTCATTACTTCTGTCTCTCACTGTCTCACTCTGTTTCTCTGTCTCTCTCTGTCTCTGGCTTTGCCTGTCTCTGTACTTTTCTGAATTCTATCTGTCATTCATCCATTTATTCACTGGTTAAGTACATATTGGATACCTAACAAATACTGAGCATTATTCCAAATTTTAAGTACATAGTAGTAACAAATACAGGACATTTTCCTTCTTTCACATCGGAATTTACATTCTAGTAGAAAAGGTGGTAAACATGATATTAGCTATAATTAATGCCGTATAAAAACAGCAGTTAGAGGGATGAAATGTGATGAGATCTGTGCACTTGTGTATGAGGGGTATTGATTGTGGTAAGTTGGTCAGGGAGGTAGCTATGAATTTGTCATATTATAGCAGAGACTGAAATAACACAAATAATCAAGAAAATAAAGAGAATGTAAAAGACTAGCATCCAAGCAGAGATTCCTCTTGATATTATAGCACAGCTGCCAGCATTTTGGGCTATTGATTTTCTGCTTGTTTATCTCTGCTGAACTGACTCTGGTCAACAACTGTGTGGTGACTGTGGCTTTTCCTCTCCCTTTTACTCCTTAAGTCCTTGCTATTTCTGATGATTGAAGGTTGAGTCACAGAAAATGAAAAACAGCATGTTGGAGTTTTACCTTCCCTTTCTCCACTTTCCCCAAGGACCTACTGGAATTTCCCCTGATTTAGTCATTAGCCTGTCAGTGGTGTTTGCTACATTGTTTGGAGAAAAGAGGTGTTCTTGGAGTTTTCTTAAAATGTATGTAAATTATGTTTAGGTCATAATGCATGAGAATAAGGCATCCTGGCAGACATCTTGACAGATATATGTGGAAATTGGTGTTGTATTTGATTTATATCATATTTCATTCCATTTGGTAGATAATTACACATTTTATTTGCAAGTAATATCTTTTGCATAATAAAATTAAAAGTTGTTTTATTTGCATGTGTTTTATTATTATTATTATTTGAGATGGAGTCTTGCAGTTTTGCCTAGCCTGGAGTGCAGTGGTGCAATCTTGGCTCACTGTAACCTCCGCCTTCCAGGAGCAAGGGATTCTTTTGCCTCAGCCTCCTGAGTAGCTGAAATTATTGACACCCACCAGCACTCCCAGTTACTTTTGGTATTTTTAGTAGAAATGGGGTTTTACCGTGTTGGCCAGGCTGGTCTTGAATTCCTGACCTCAAGTCATCCACTGTGTTGGCCTCCTAAACTGCTGGGTTTACAGGCATAAGCCATTGTACCTGGCCTGCATTTGTTTTAAAATTTTATTGATTTTTTTTAGAATAATAAGAAAGAAATGGGTGAACAGACTATGACATCTTTTGTAGAAAGTTCAAACATAACGTATTTAGATTTTCTTACATATAAATTATATTTCAATACTAATTTGAATTAGTATGATTACTGGTAAACATAGTTGATATTTTAAAATAAGTTTTAAAATGTATGTGGTAAAACCATTTTCTTTTCCTGGTTTTACCCACAATATTCCTTTCCTTATGTTACTACTTAAATTTAGGTCACTTATTTAGATTATTAGGTATCTTGATTAATATCCCAAATACTTCTAATATGAAATCATTACTATTTGTATGTCATATGCCATATATTGAACTCTTACAAGTAACCAAAATTGTTATTAATAGATTCTTGTATTCATTGGGGCTTTACTTTTAAACTAAATCCATTGTTATTTGAAACCAACATGAATATAGTGTTTTTTTTTTTTTTTTGCTTACACTTTTAAATACTAACATTTTAAGACATATTTTTGCTGAGAAGAACTTTAAAATGCCTCCCATGACCTTATTCTCTGGTGTTACTTCCATGATTATGTAATTTTATGTGACAAAAAGGAATATTTCCTGTTGGTCCAATTTAATCTCATGAAACCTTTAAAGGCAGAAAAGTTTTTCCACCTGAGTGAATTAATGCAGGGAGAAGGGACCAATGGCTCCTTTGCTGACTTTGGAGATGGAGAGGGCAAGTCCAAGGATTGAAGGGCACCCTCTAAAAACTGAGAGGGAACACTGGTTGACAGCAAAGAAGCTGGAACCTTGGTCCTTCAACCATATGGGCTTGTATTCTGCTAACACCTTGATTTTGGCCTCGTGAGGCTCTAAATAGGGAACCTAGTTAAGTCTATCCAAACTTCTGACTTACACAGCAGTGAAATAATAAATGGAGTTTAAAGTGCCAAGCATATGGTAATCTGTTATGGAACCATAGAAAACAAATACAATATTAAAACATAAAAATTCATAAAATATCTATTCCCTTTTTAACTAAAGAAAATGGTTCACATTATTTAAGATTTTTTAAGAGATACATTTTAGCTTTACATAGAAGTCAGTAGAAGCTGATTTTTTAAAAAAGAGCTTCTATAATGAGGGCCTGGAAATACAAGTAGACATTTGATGCAATTTCTGTAAACTTAAAATCTTAAGCCATGTTTATAGGCATAATCCAAACACAAATATATCTAATAAAATACTGAGCCTGGACAAGTAAGTCACTCTCTTGGAGGGGATCAATTTTTCTCAATGGGAAAAATTAAAACTTGTGGAGCAGCATAAACTATTTAGTAGTTTCCCTTTCCTTTAACACACTCTAATGTTTAGAAAGAGTTTGACTCATTTCACATGTAGGATCCATTTACCACTGGATTCATATAAATCAGAGTTGTAAGTAACTTGAAATGTTATGCCTTAAGGTTTCTGAAATTCTTTACATTTTTCACCTTTTTTTTTGTTATTAAAAACGTGTCTGAAAAACAGTATTCCAATATAATTTTATTTATATGAATTATTTCAAAGGATTTTTTTTCACATTAAACATATGCATATGTGTAATGTAAATATATCATCTATTACAGACTTCAAGGTAACTCCTACCTCATGAGCATCTTTGGCCTTGGCTAACACTTATAATATATTGCCAAGTTATAATGTTCATACATTTATTCATTGAATGTCAAATAAGTGTCATGCCCTTTGCTAAGAGTATATATATATTGAATAATTAATGGTCTCTACCTTTCAATAATAGCACACAGACAGATGAGAAACATAAAAGGTGACCAATTTTTTAGGAAATATGCCAAGATAATTCAAAATTTGATTCATTGCCTATAGAAATTTATAGAAGAAGGAATACTAAAGAGGTTTTATTTTGACTGTATTTGTTTAAATGCCCCAGGCACTACTTTCCTGAATTCCATCTTCATTACAAACAGAAAAATATAAGTGGTATACAATTTAATTTTTAATCTCTTCCAATAAAAACTGAAACAATATTTTTCTTCATTTATCTTGCTGTGTTTTGTGACTTTTAAAGTAGTGAAAATGAAATCACTTCCCTTATTGTTTACAGAGTATCACAAAATTAATTTTTCCATCGTGTCAACTATACGTGCATAGGCCGAAAGTTTCAAGAATTTTTCTTAAATATGTATTTTTCTCTCAATAGAAGATTTGTAACAAAAAGAGACAAAATTGTTAGTTTGATAGCATTTGTTACTATTATTTTTAAATTTTTGATACTTGATTACGTAGCTTGTATCATTTAAAAATGCATCATCATGCTTACTTCGGCAGCACATATGCTAAAATTGGAACGATACAGAGAAGATTAGTATGGGCTCTGCGCACGGATGACATGCAAATTCATGAAGCATTCTATATTTTTAAAAATTTTAAATAAGAAAAAAAGAATTCATCATCATCAAGAAGCCATAGACAAGGAATAAATGGTTTATGATGAAAATTAGATATATAGAGCAATTGTGATTTTTTGATAAATATGGTTAATTAGTAAGGTTTAGTCAGTCCTAGAATGTTATCTGAACACTGAGTAATTGTAGATATAGAGTGAAGGACCAGGTTTAGATTCAAAAGATCACACTTTGAATTTTAACTCTGTCAAAAATAACTTTATATTTTTTTCTTATTTCATTATTTATTAACTTTTACTTTGAACATGATATTTAAACTTTCTTGGCCTTAGCTCCCCCTGTTCAGATGACAATGATGATGTCTTTCTTTTGAGGCCATTTTAATTTTCAATATCAATATATGTGTGATTTCATTTTAAGTAATAAGATATACCAAAGTAGTAACCGTAATCCTTACAGTTATTTATAATGATAATATCAAATAAAAATAGATAATTGTTACTGTTTAAGACCAAAGACTTATGATGTATCTCATTTCTCAAAGAACTGGCAATAGTAATTGTTCTTTACTTATTTACTTGGAGATTGAAAATGATGTGAAGTCAGCGCAATGGTTTGAATGTCCCCTCAAAGTTCATGTGTTGGAAAGTTGATGTCCAGTGTGGAGGTATTGGAAAGTGAGACCTTTAAGAGATGTTGAGGTGTCAACCTAAACACCTGGATTCATTAATGCTATTAATCATTAAATATCTGATTAACTAATGAATCGATGCCATTGTCACGGGAGTGAGTTCATTATCACATAAGTGAGTTCCTTAGAAAAAGACGAGTTTGTCCCCCTCTTGCTGTTCCTTGTCCTTTCTTGTCTGCCCACCTATTGCCATTGGATGAAGCAGAAATAAGGCCATCACCATGTACTGGCCCCTCAACAGTCTTAGACTTTACAATCTTTAGAACCATGACCAAATACATTTCTGTTCATTATAAATCACGTGGTCTCAAGTATACTGTTAGAGCAGCACAAAATGAACTAAGACAGAAAAATCGTCCTGGAGAGTGGGGTGTTACTATCTAACAAGTACCTGAAAATGTGGAGCAGCTTTGGAATTGGGAAATAGGCAGAAGCTGGAGTTATTTGGAGGAGCCGAATAGGAAAAGCTTGTATTGCTACAAAAGAGCTTCTGGTGGAAGCTCAGAAGAAGAGAACTGTAGGGAATGTATGGGTGTTCTTATAGATTACTTAAATGGCCACTATCAGAATGTTGGTAGAAATACAGACAGTAAAGACTATTTTGATGAAGTCTCAGATGAAAATGAGAAATGTCTTATTGGACACAGGAGTAAAGGCCATCCTTGTTCCAAAGTAGCCAATAATTTGATTGAATTGTGTCCAGGCTCAGGAGCTTCATGGAGGGCCTGATAAACTAGAAGATCTAGCATAAAATATTTTAAGCAAATTGTTAAAGGAGGTAGTATATGGCTTCTTTTAACTTCATGCAATAAAACGAGAGATGAAATAAATGACTTAGACATAGAGTTTGTTATTAAAAGAGAAACAATGTAAAAATTTGAAAAATGTGCAGCCTAGCAATGTAAGGAATAAAAACGCATGCAGGGGTGTGGCCAAGTAATACTTTAATAAATGGACTAGCATGGACATAAGAAAACCAGGTACTATTTGTCAAGATAATGGGAGAATGATCCTGAAGACATTTGGGAAATCTTTGAGGGCACTCCTCCCATTACAGGACCAGAGATTTAGGAGGGAAGAATGATTTCAGGTTACAGGCCCAGGGTACCCTCTATGAGTTTTTTGTCAAGGGCTACCTTGGGATTCTGCTTCCTGCATTCCAGTGCAGTGATCTTTGGCAACCCTAGGCATGGTCCAAGCAGGCCCAGATGTGGTCTATGTTGCTGCATCAGAGGGCAAAAGCAGTCATCCTTGACAGGATTCCCATAAGGAAGACCCTGCAGACATACAGAGTATATGAGCTGTGGGGCCATGGTAGCCTACACTTCGATTTCTAAGGATGTATCAGATGTAAACCCTAGAACTATAGAGCTACCAGTGTACAACACGAGGATGGGAGAGCTGCAGGCACAATTTTCCAACCCATGAGAGGTGAGACATGGGCTCAGCCCAGCAAACCATAGGAGCAGGATTCTCTGGGGCCTTGGGGATGAAACTTACACCCTAGTATGGCCAGGAGGTAGGACATGAAGTCAAGGAAGATTCTTCTCCAGCTTTAATATTTGATGTTGTTTTCCCTGTTGGGTTTTGGATTTACTTAGGACCAACTGCTTTTTCCTTTTCTTTTATTTGCACCCTTTTGAAATGTGAGTGTCTATTCTATGTCTGTTCTACCATTGTATTTGGAAGTAGATAACTTGTCTAATTTTACAAGCATGCAGCTGGAGAGCAATTTGCCCCAGGATGAATCATGACTTGAGTTTCATCCATATCAGATTTAAATGAGACTTTGGACTTTACACTTTCGAGCTGAAGCTGGAATGAATGAAGATGTTAGGGTTATTGGGATGAAATGCATGTGTTTTGCATGGGAGAAGGACATATATTTAGGGAGCTAGGGGAAGAATGCTATGATTTGGATGTGTCCACCAAAGTTCATGTGTTGGAAACTTGATCCCCATTATTGGTGTGTTGGGAGACTGGATATTTAAGAGATGTTTAGGTCATGAGGGCTCTTCCTCATGAATGAATTAACGCTGTTATTGTGAGAGTGAGTTTATTAATGTGGGAGTGGATTTCTTATTGAACGATGAGTTTGGGTTCTTTCTCTCTCACCCTCTTTTGCCATTATGCCTTCTGTCATGAGATGATGCAGCAAGAAGGCCATCACATAATCCTGGTCCCACAATCTTAGACCTCTCAGCCTCCAGAATGACAAGTAAATTAATGAGAAATCAATTTGTGTTGTTTATAAATACCCTGTCTCGGGTATTATGTTATAGTGGCACAAAACAGACAAAAATATCAATATTAAAATGGACATATGCATGACATTCAGAGTTTGTAAGTTTGAGATTACATAGGACAATAAAGTGTGGAATATAATAAGTGACAAACAATATGGGCAGGTGGCACATAATCAAGAGCCTTATTGATGCAGCATCTCTTTATCTTATTCCAATAGAAAAAAACATCATGGGTAGGATTTTGTTAAACTTTTGTGTTAGACATGTCTTAAGCCTTTTTATACACTAATGTAGCAGGAACTTTTTAATATACATTTTTGATTGGCTGGGTGTTTTTTGAATGATAATGCATTCTTAGACAAAGTAATCAGATTACATTGTTAGCAGTTTTCAAGGCAAAGAGGCAGGGCTAGATTCGCAAGGGTTAGCTCTGTGTAAATGGTCAATCTGTTTCCATGGTTACAGGCTGGCTGAGTAAACTATAAATTTGTAGGTGTTGGTTTGTACCCTTTTATCTTATAGAATCTGAAGAAGATTCTTTCTATAAATATGGTTTCCATCTCTGGGCTAAGTACAGGTCTGAGGATACATTTAGGGAAGAGACAGCTTTTAAACGATATGAATAGCAATTCTTAAATATACTTTTCCGTGCATCTTGCCCCATGTTTTCAATATTAAACATGATCATATTGTGGTTTTCATTATTCTAATTACAAAGAAAAACACATTTTTACATCTTTTCTGAAGTCATCCATTTTTATGATTTTCCTGGCCACAGGTGCTCATGTAGTTCTCAGTAATGCAGAAGACTATGGATTTAAATGCAATCACCTTCTTTTCAAGACTATTACAGCAACCAATTTTAGCAGACACAAAAAGCCTTTTAAATTATGATACAGAAGAGATATTCTGAAGTTCAAAACAAGATTGGAAAACTTGCAAGAAAAATAGATGAACAAATTTGGATCTTATTTAAAATAATGAATTTTAAAAGAACATGATTGTTTTTGTTTTTAAATTTTGATGTCTTCTTTTTAAGCTTATTTTTCCTTTAAAATAATATTTGAAATTGCATTACTTTTAGTGGAAAACAACCATCATACCTCATTTTTCACTTGGAAATCATTGAACCGTGTTTTTCTTTACATACCTTTTACTCTATTCAGTATTATGGTGCAATTTCTCCTTCTTCCTTACACCCTTCATTCCCCTGCTGAGCTGAATTGATTGTGGAGCTCCCATAGATTTCAAAGAGAATTCCATACCCCAGATATTTCCCTGGCTATGTGTGTGTGTGCATATAGCAAGTGATAAAGTGGCTAAGAAATACTTACAGCATGTGCAAGGTGAAGATTAGAATAATAATTTCATCATTATCATTATTATTGCTATTTAATATTTATATAGCACTTTTACTCCGAGAAGCTCAAGAAACTTTATGAATTTTAAATTTTCCAATGGGCTCTAATCTTAACTACACCCCTATGTGCTGGGTAAGGCACAAAATTAGTAATGGATTTGAGTGACATATATTGCTAGAGAAATCTAATTCTGTTGCTGTTTAGCTCTCTTCTATTATAGAAAAATAGCATTATATATTTGCCTAGAAAGCTTGATAGCTATCTCGTTATTTTACTATTGGGGGTCCATTTGCTATTTATTTTGGAAGAATTCCAGCTGACAGTTTATTCAAAAGTAAAGAAGAAATAAATGGACATTCAAGTGCAAAGACAATTTTTATTTATTCTTTGCATTAATGTTCCAAACAAAAATACTGTGAAAAAAAATTAGATTTCTATTTATGTTGCAAAGACATAAATACGATGCTAGTTTTACACTCATTGCCTAAACTTGGGCACATCTGATAAATTTTCTTGGTCATTCAAAGTAAATAAAACTATTCAGTGTTCTGTCACTGTGCCTATTTTACAAAGGGAAGTGAATTTCAAATTATTATGATAAATTATTTGATTCTACCCTTCTAATCTAAAACTATAACAGAATGCAAACATCATGCATCTTTTGTGACCCTAATGTTGCTATCCAAAATATTAATTTTCTCAGTAATCCTTCACCAAAAAGATCTCATTTCTGAGACTATCAGACTATAATTTTAGCTCTATTGTATTTAGAAGCAAGTTTTGAATACTTTATCTTATGTAATATACTCATAATTTTACCTAAAACTCTTATGTTTCTTTTTCTATTAAGTGGTAATCTATTTGCTTGAAAAAACTTATTTAAGATTTGGTTGATTCATATCTAGAAAGATATGAAACAATACATGTAAAGAGCTAGAGTAAGAGCTATAACATAGTTCTGAACACATTTTAAAATTTTATTAGAAGAAATAAATTTCTTTTTTTAAAATTTTTATTTCCATAAGTTTTTGGAGAGCAGGTAGTATTTGGCTACTTGAGTAAATTCTTTTAGTGATGATCTGTGAGTTTTTGGTGCACCCATCACCCGAGCAGTATACACTGAACCCAAATTTCGGATTGCAGTACAGTCAAGAAAAGAAGGCAATTTTGCAAGAGACTGGGGGAACAAGTAGGGAGTGGTGTGCATAGGGATGGTGGAATAGCATTATTAATTGATGCGTCCGTTGTAAATGTTACCTTATTTAATAATAATACAGTTCGAAAAACACATGACTTAACTCTTTTACAAATGTCAAAGTTGAAACTGAAGAAAGTTAATCAAGGTCATATGGCTGATGAATGGTAGAAGAAATAAAATTCTCTAAAACTTGTATCTCTAAATCTGTGGCCTCTTTTTCAGGCAAGTCAGTAATGGAATAGATTTTGACATTAAGGAACATATATTGTGGGCTTCTCAAAAACTTGAATATGTGAATACAAATGCAACATGTAATTTGACTAAGGGACTACTATTACATGGCTTAGAATCATTACTCTCTTTGGCACTATCAAATATTTTTACTTTTATAACCACTCTCACAGTTTTCATCTCTAAACCACTTTGCATTTTGAATAAACAAATGAGGTTTGCAAGAGTTTACTATGTGAATAAATAAATATAATTTCAAATATTTTAATTACTATTACAACTCCATTGAGGAGCGGTTTTGGGCAATCAGTTTTTCTCAATTTACCTGCCTGCCAGGAATGTTTTTCAAATTTCATGTATAGAAAAGCCATAAGTTTTTCCAAACGTCGACATTTCACAGACATTCAAAGCTTCTCAACAATATGTCTATTGCAGCAAAGGCTCTACTAGGGTTATTCATTAGGGTTTTTATACTGTTGCTTTTAAGACTTACTGTTAATTCCTTGAAAAATATGTGTATACACACATACAAATATGTACATATATATACATATATATGCACTTGGACTGCATGTTGTTTATTTTTGTCTTTACTTTTGAATTATACAAACACAATTACCTCCCACCACGTATGCTTTTCTATGCCTATACACACATATGTATGTGTGAAGTGTATGTGTGTGTGTGTGTGTATATATATGGGATATGCGTTTGCTGTATGATATGATTAGGCTTTATGTCCCCACCCAAATCTCCTCTTGAATTATAATCCCCATAATCCCCAGATGTCAAGGGAATGATGAGGTGGAAGTAATTAGATCATGGGGGCAGCTCCCTCATGCTGTTCTCATGATAGTGAGTGAGTTCTCAGGAGATCTGATTTTTTTTATAATTGTTTGGTATTTCCTTTGCCACCTTGTGAAGAAGGTGCCTGGCTTCTCTTTTGCCTTCTGCCATGATTGCAAGTGTCCTGATGCCTCCCCAACCATTCTGAACTGTGAGTCAATTAAACCTCCTTCCTTTATAAATTATCCAGTTTCAGGCAGTCCTTTATAGTCATATGAAAATGGACGAATACACTGTATTTTATTTTAAAATAGTATTTAGAAATAGTTGAAAAGTTCTACCTTTGTGTTGAGAATAAAATGTGGAAGTTATACAAAGAGAAAAGCAGAAAGGATAATCTAGTTGTTGCAACAGCCTAAGTGAGAATTGTTGCTAGACTCAAAAAAGATGATAGCAGTAGAATTAGAAATAGGTAGACTCTAAATATATTTTGAATATGGTTATGACAAAATTTATTGATGGATTACTCTGTATTAGCTAAACAGATTTTATGATGGATTAGAAAGAAAAGAATTAAAAAATGACTCAAAAGTTTCCCGAATTATGGGGTGAATGGTGTGACTAAGAACTGACCTGGGAAAGAGGAGGAGAAACAGAGTTAATTGGAGTTTAGGAAGAAAAATTAAAAACTCAGTATGGATGTTTCAAGGTTAAGATGCACATTAAATAGGTGAAGATAGACGTTTATCAGACAGTTAAATATGTGAAGCTTGAGTAATGGCTATAGAGACAGTATTTAAAGGCATAAGACTGCAAGTTAATTGTCACAGGAGTTATAGATGGAAATAAAAGAAGACAGAGTGCTGAGAGCTGGCACATGTCAAAGATTAGAAGAAATGACAAAGGAGACTGAGACAGAATAAACTGAAGTGGGAGGAGAACTAATAGTGAGTCATTAAAGATCAAGGGAAGAAAATGTTTCAAGGAGACAGTAGCCAACTGAGTCAACATCACCAATAGGTTCAGTGAGAAAAACACTAAACATTGATCATGGTTTTCGCAACAAGGAAGTCATTTGTGACCTTGATAAACACCATTCTGATTATTCTACGACACCAGTTAGTGTAATGAAAACGTCCTGAAAAGATTTTAAGAGAGAATAAAAGGCATATAATGAAGAAAGCAAATGTAGACCCTTTGTTTCAGGATATTTTTATGTTTGCTAGTGAGTCCGTCTACAGATATTGTTATCCACTCATTACCCTTGCTGTTAGGCTACTGCAGGAGACAAAAGATGTATCACCCAACTCGACTTCAGGAAAGAACTTGATTAAGATTGCAATCAGAGGCTGACCTCCTACTGTCAGTTCCTCTATAGTCTCCATCAGAAGCAAAGAGCTGCTTCAACAGGTTTTCTCTTTCCAGGGAAATCCACATGTGGTGATTGAGTGAGGAAAGGGTGTAAGTTTGTAAGCCATTTCAACTTAATACCAGCAACTGTGTTGGTAATACTCACTCCCAAACTCTACTGGTTAGGACAAAGGTATGTTAAGCCTGTATCATGGTTTTACTGTTTCCTCTGCCCAAATCTGGCTTACCTTCCCTGCTTTCACAGGCATTGGTCTCTAATAAACCCATTGAACCCCAAACTTCTATCTTGGCACTTGCCTCAGAAGAACCCAACCTGTGACAATTACCTTGATATTACCCTGTTGTACATGTCTTCATGGCTCATAGTGTTAACTCACACATCAATTAGCACAGTACAAAGTAGAGACAGAAAATAACATAACTAGAAGCTCTGTTTTGATATTTCCCCTCTCTTTCTGGATTGCCATTTCCCTTTATCAAAGGGATGTAAATACGAAAATTCTCAAAAATTTCCCATCAGTTTCTTAGATCCAACAATTTCTTTATTGATTGTGTCACTTCCCTAGGGTTGGGTTTAGGAAAGAGTACCAGTAGTCTACATTAGTTCACTTTCTTATTAAGAACTATTAGTGGGATATTAACAACTGATAGAGTGCTACATATCTTTCAATGGTCATCAGACAGCAGGAGGCCTTTATACATCTCACATTTCAATTATTAAAATACAAAGAATTTTTTGGGTAACAGTATTGAGATCCAAAAATTATTTTTTAAATTTTAGCTTGTAAAATTTGCATTGAGTAAAAGCTCCACACCGTTTATTCCCATCAGAACAGTAGTGTTAATGGTTTTTTGCCTAAAGAAACAGGTTTAGTAGAGAATCTGTTTTTTAGCAGTTAAAATTTAATTGGATAATTTGAACTAAACTCATTTGAGGTTGACATTTTGTGTTTTGTTGTCATTCTTATCAATGAAATTTTGCCGTAATAGCTCAATGTGACATCAAATGTATAATTGTAAGGCTGCATAATAGGTACTTCATAAAATTGAAGGTACTCTCTTTAAGCATATACTCTTCAGTAGAGCTCTAAGTATATCATTAACCTCAGTCTACCACTCTGGATTTTCAGTGTCAAATGTGCAATTACTTGATAAAGGTGTCATGAAGGAAACTACAACTCTGATAATACTTTCTTAGCAATCCCACAGTGTAGCAGTGAGGAAAAAATAAAAGCTTTGCCCATAGACATTAATGTGAGTAAATATCATACAGCTAATTCCTGGAAACAAGGCCGAGAAATAACACCAGGTGTGCCATTTAAATGAGGTGGGCATGCCAGTTAATATTATTAGGAGTCATTTAAATGCACTGAACTAAATCTCTGCCTTGCTGATTATTGCAATTAAGCAGGCATGCTATTTAACAGGGTAATGAATACGTGGAACTCTCTTAATTGGGGCATTCAACTTCTTAGTCCATTCTGCTCAGCAAATTGTAGTGTAAAAGTTTATTTTCTTCCTCCCTTCCTATACCAGTTTTCCCAGTATTGACTCTGGAACCTTGATAATTATTTATTTGGAAATGTTTTCTTTATTTTTATGATTCCAATTTCAATTTGACCACTGAGAATATGTAGTAAAACAATCCTAAACAGTGATCCATTTTCAAAACCCTTTAGTACCTCTTGATAAGTCAATATGTGGGAGCTTATTTCAAATTTCATATGCATACTCCTTTACTAAAATGGTAACAATGGTTAGATCTGGATGATAGGATTATTGAAAACTTTTATTTTCCTTATGCCAGTCTTTGAATTTAAAACAATGAACATGTAGCACTTTTCAAATAAGGGAAAACCAATAATATAATTTAAAAAAAATGTGTCTTCTTTAATTGACATATTTAAATGAGGACAATGCAAATGAAAACTTTAGCATCGGGAACTAATAGTATAATTACTTAAAAGAAGTAGCACAGTAGGAAAAGCAAAATAACTAAATTTCCTTCTTCTGTAAATTATTTAGGTACCACTACTGCTGACTTTTTGTTTTCTTTCACGTTTTCCTCAGCACAAGTGCCTGTTACCCATCTGTTTCTCTTACAATAAATGTAGTTAGTAGGTACAGACAATCTTACAGTTAAAAGAAACCTTAAATTTCAGCAATTTACATGTGCTTATTTTACAGATGATGATACTTGAGCTCTAAGAGTTTATGTATAGTGTGGAGTTGTCTCCTGATTCGTAGGCAGGCTCATTTGACCACAGGGGTTATTTTGCCCAACTTTTAGAAATCAGGAACTTTAGACACTACGGTACTATTTTTGTAATATGGCATTATTGCTTTGACAGTGTTAATGTGGCCTCAAAATGTATTTCTTGATTATGAAATCATGGTTTTGTTATTAACCCTTCTGAAGGTCATGTGCTGACATGGGTAAAACATTTGAAAATACTTTTTTTTTTTTTTAAATCAGAGCCTAAAATCTGATGACTTTTCTCTTTTTTCTTACCTGTAACAAAAGGTCTGTCTATTTTATTTTATAATCTTTAGTAAAATTATGTTTTCCTTGGCAGTTCAATAAGAAAATACTATGACATTGAAGTTTAAAATATGAGTCTGAAGATTTAGGAGTAATAGAAGAACGAATGAGAAGAATTGCTTGTCATTTATTCTGGGTTTTGTGCAGCTGCAAAGACCTATTCCAACAGATGCAGCTGTTTAGGCCTGCTTCGCCTTGTAAATTTTCCAGCAGCATTTCCCTTAAAAAAGTGTCATCAACTATTATGATCATCTATCTTATGTAAAATCGACTGCTTTTTAATTTGAACAAAGTTACTCTTCATAATGGT
Organism: Cheracebus regulus; assembly: GCA_963574635.1. Taxonomy (NCBI): domain Eukaryota; kingdom Metazoa; phylum Chordata; class Mammalia; order Primates; family Pitheciidae; genus Cheracebus; species Cheracebus regulus. The sequence goes on from CAUYQU010072220.1 coordinate 18,104, forward strand.
CTTCACACAATAGCAAAATGAAGTAAAGAAAGGCAAGTTTTGTGTTCTTGTAACTATAGTCTTGCCTGTAGCTTTTACTAGCTGCACTTCATTATCCCATTGTAGTTTCATGGTTCCAGCAAGTGCAAACACAGGTCTTGACAACCTTCATTTGTATTAATCTATCAGATTTGACCTGGCATTAAAAGACAGGAGAGCTCTATAATAGTTTTTTTTCCCCCCTCAGTGGCAGAAATGAGTTTATCCATTAGAAAGGAGAATAGAAAACTACAGTTGACTCTTAGGTAATATGGGAGTTAGAAGAGCAAACCCCAGCACAGTCAAATATTCTGGGTAACTTTTGGTTCCCCAAAAACTCAAATGACTAATAGCCTAAAATTGACTGCAAGCCTTACTGATGGCACAAACAGGCCATTAACACATATTTTGTATTTTAATATGTTATGTACTGTATTCTTACAATAAAATAAGCTATAGAAAAGAAAATGCTATTAAGAAAATCATTTTCTTATAAGGAAGAGAAAATATATTTGCTACTCATTCATTGGAAGTGAGTCACCATACAGTTCCTCATCCTAGCTGTTTTCACATTGAGTAGGCTGAGGAAGAGGACGAGCAGAGGTTGATCTTGCTATCTCAGAGATGGCAGAGGCAAAAGACGTGGAGGAGGTAGAAGGGGAGGCAGGAAATGCAGGCACTTGTGGTGTAGCTTTTATTGAAAAACATCCAGATGTAAGTGGACCTGTGCAGCTCAAGCTGTAGTCACTGTGTCAAATCTCCAAGCTGATGGCTTCCTCATTCTCTCTTTTTCTCAGGCTCATTAGCTCCACTGTGAGATGACAGCCAGCAATCTCATTAATTTCCAGACTATAGAAATGTGAGAAATAATAGTACTTAACAATTTTATTTGTAAATTTGTATTTACTATCAGTGAAGTTGGAAATGTTAAATGTTGAGGCATTAGAGGGTCCCTAGTAAATTGTATTTTTCTCTACTGATATCTTGAACCAATTGAGAAATAAAATGAGAAGGTCAGCATATAGAAGCCAAAACATCACCTTTATGACTGCTGAAGGTTAGATAGGATTATATGGTTTGTATTTATGGAGTATGGGACTTGAGAGATACAACAGGGCTTGCTGCGGCAGGACTTTTCCCATCCCCTCTGGAAGGCTTCCTTACATGGATATGTTTCCTGAATGGCATGGATATGTCTCCTGAATGCAGCTCACTTCCAAGAAGGCCAGATGAAAGATCTGTTCTATTCTCAGGTAATTCTTCCTTTTATATTAATAATTAGAGGAAAAATGAGAGAAGAATGAGATAAACCATGATAGATAGAGCCAGTGAACTTCTTTCTTATGGAAAGAAATATTAGAAATGGGGGATTTTCCACACTACTACTCTGTAGAAATGATCCAAAACTAGGATATACTATTCTAAAAGCAATACTTTACTATTCTATCCAACAGTATTTATATTGTGTCCTTTAATATATAATGAGTATATGTACTCTTCATTTGTTTTTTATTTTTTAATTTTTTTTTGTTAAAACAGAAGTATGATTAAAGATATTTTGGGATAAAAACAACAATAAAACAATTTATTTCCTTTGACTAACTTCCAGGTAAAGCCGTTTGTGCCAGTTGGCAACAATAACTTATATGTCATTATTTTATGATATAAAGAATTAGGAACATTCTGATCATATCCAGAGTTGCAGCAGACATCTGAATCTGATTTATTTATCTTCTTGAGAACTGCAGATGGTCAAGTCTCCCTTTCATTGCCTTTGGGATCAATCCATTTCCTGAGCTGATGGAACTAACTAGCCTGATCTTCTTGGTACACCTGTCTCCATTGACTGAAAAGATTGCTGATTTGCCATCAACATTCTTTGTAGGGTCTTATGGCAGATGTTTGTTTATTCTACCTGTCGAAGATTAAATTCTCAGGAGAAAAAAGACCTAACAGAAAAATTATTTTTTATCATGGATATGCTTTTATATAAAAAGTCAACCTTTTCTCATTAACTTTTAGTTAATATGAGATTTATCTTATTGTTGTCTCATAATTGTAGGTCAAATATAATCCAATAACAGCAATTTCACATCTAAAATTGCTATTTTACTATCTGAATTCATTCAAAATTCACAAGCACTATGTACATACCCTAAAAAATCTTAAATATTTGTGTATCTAAATAGATATTTGTAATTACATATACATATGTAATATTTAAGGTATATACAGCATATATATATATATATATATATATTTACATGTAGCATTTAAAGTTTTTAGAGCATGTACATAGCATATTGTGAATAAATGAAACAAGGGTTTCTTATGGTTTAAAAAGAAGCTTACAAATTTTTAAAAGGTATTATTTTAAGTTCAGAGGTACATGTGCAGATTTGTTGTACAGGTAAACTTGCATCATGGGAGTTTGTTGTACAGATGATTTCATCACCCAGTTATGAAGCCTAGTATCCAGTAGTTATTTTTTCTGATCCTCTCTCTTCTCTCACCCTCCACCCTCCAAAGGCCCCAGTGTCTGTTATTCCCTCTATGTATACATGTGTTTTCACATTTAGCTCTCACATATAAGTGAAAACATCAGTATTTGATTTTCTCTTCCTGTATTAGTTTGCTGAGGATAATGGCCTCCAGCTCCATCCATGTACCTGCAAAGAACATGACCTTGTTCTTTTTAATGGCTGCATCATTCCCTGGTGTATATGTATCACATTTTCTTTATCCAATATAGCATCAATGGGGATTAAGGTTGATTCCATGTCCTTGCTAATGTAAATAGTGTTGCAGTGAACATACATGTACATGTATCTTTATGAAAGAATGATTTATATTCCATTAGGTATATACTCAGTAAGGGGATTGCTGGGTCCAATGGTATTTCTATTTTTAGCTCTTTGAGAAATCACTACATTGTTTTCCACAGTGGTTGAACGGATTTACATTCCCACCAACAATGTATAAGCATTCCTTTTCCTCTGACACTTCACAAGCATCTGTAATTTTTTGACTTTTTAATAATAGCTATTCTGACTTGTGTGAGATGGTATCTCATTGTCATTTTGATTTGCATTTCTCTAATGATCAGTGATATTGAGGTGTTTTCATATGATGCTTATAACTTAAATGTTAGTTGCAATATGGAATCCAAAAGCATATCAGTAAACTTTTATACTTTCTGCTCTCATGGGACAATGAGAATTTACAAAGCATATTATGTCTTAGTATTATTATGAATATAATTTTGAATTGTACTATCCCTGAGAGAGTCTGATAGTTCCCCAGATGTCTTTGGATCACTCTTTGAAAACCCTCACTTAATAAAATATGCTAATATAGTGGAGTATAATGGGTGTGTGTGTGTGTGTGTGTGTGTGTGTGTGTGTGTGTGTGTGTGGTTTGTGTAGAGTAGTCAGAAGAAGCTTCTCTGCAGAAGTAAATTTTGAACCAAAGGCTAATGATAAAGAAGAGCCAGCCACATGGCTGCCATGAAGAACACTTTCTGCAAAAGGAGCAGATGCTCTGAGCAGAGAGGGGCTGAGGAGTGCATTTTTGAATGACTCAGATAATTAGATAATCTCTTCATTGAAAGATACATGTGTAAGCCCAGCACTTTGAGAGGCCAAGGCAGGAGGATTGCTTAAGGCCAGGAATATGAGACCAGCCAAGGCAACATTGAAAAGCCTTATCTCTACAATAAATATAAACTAGCCAGATGTGATGGCATATTTCTGTGGTCCTAGCTTCTCAGGAGGCTGAGGTGGGAGGATCCCTTAAGCCCACGAGGTTGACGTTGCAGTGAACAATGATCATGCCATTGCGCTCTAGCCTGGGCAACAGAGCAAGACTGTATCAAAATGAAAATAAAAGAGGAAGAAAGATATATGTGTACATTTTAGTCACTCTTGAAATGACTTCAGTTTTGATTTAATAAAATATTTTACAGAATAAGGAATGTGACTTTCTTTTAGGAAGTTGCATTAGTCTTATGATGGTGGTACTTTATATATATAATAGCCATTCTGTTCCTGCTTGTGGAGGTGAAAGGGTGGACCATGACTCTTTTTCTACTAACTTTGAACATTTGAAATGCAAGAAGTATTTAAAGTCATTGTTGTCCAACCCAACTGAATAAAATAGTTAATAAAGAGATGTAATTAAGCAAGTATGCATATGCTTTTTTTTTTTCTATTTAAGCACTATGCTTGTGGTAAAAGTATAGCTGGTTAGAATTAACCATATGTGGAACATTTAAATCTGTTTATTTCAAATAGGTATCTGATATAATTATTATTTATCTTAATAAATTATCAAGTAATATTTGCATTTGTCATTCAAATAAGTGGTTGAAAAATATAACTTTTATATGTATTTTATAAAGCAGAAATTATAAATCATTTTCTATGCCTGAAAGTACCTGAAAAAATATTTTGGAAAGATAATGTGTTTTGTATTCTTGATCTACTTGAATTTACTTCTTGTTCCACACTCTAACTTTAGAGTCTTGCAATAAGAATGCTTATTGGTGATGCCTTTAAAAAAAATCTATAAAGCATGTTGTATTTGGAATACTCTTGGTATGAGAATTTGTCAAATTTTAATTCAAAATTACAAATGAAGGTATTTCTTAACTTGCCTTTGCAATTTGCTTCAAAATGTGGCAGTTTATTCTATTAGAGAAGGTCATAACCTTTTATATATATTAATATTGTCATTCATTGACACCATTTTATTTAAGTGCTTCCTTCTGTCCTCAGTAGATATGAAGGACAGATAGTCTACTCTTCATCTACCCAAAGACAATTCTGTAGATTCCTGAAGACTGACAAGTTCTTCAGGAATGCATTACGTCCCAGCCAGTAAGAATTTGATCAACTGCCTTCTCTGAAATGTCACCAGAGTTACTGCCTCTGCCAAGTCATCTGTGACAATTAGAAATGTTGTATAGGAGGTCAGGGCCAGATGTGTGAACCCTCTCTTATTGTGAGTATAGTACTTTCATGGCTTTTGTTTCTAATAGAATCCTTTCTGGTTTTGCTCCTTATGATTCATTTCTGAGTCTTTGAGTCATTTCAAGATCCCAGTAAACTCAAATACCACTTCCCCTGGGAAAGCTTTCTGAATCCTCTTTTATGCTTCTCTAACATTGTTTTAAAACTAGATAGAGTTCTACTGAAAGGCGCTGCTTTCAAAGGACTCCTGCCACATTGTATGTTTCCTTTTATTGTCATATTAATCACATTCTGCTTTGTGTTAGAGTTATTCGTGGAGGGCTGAGCTGCTGAGGTGGAGAAAGTAGTGAAAAAATGTACAAGTTTTGTATTCAAACAGCTCTAGGATGAGGTCCAGTTTGACTTAAGCAACCTTTAGTAACCTCTTCAATTCTTAGTTTCCTCATTTGTAAAATAGGGTAAATATATATTTTGTCATTTATTTGATAATTATGTGAGACTTTTACTTATAATGCATATAAGACATATTGAGTTCTGTATACATGGTTCATCTGTTTACCTTTTCCTCATTATCTGAAGTTAGGAGTATTTTTTTCATCATATAATCTCACAGAGGTGTGTATTATTTTTGGTTTCTAGAAAAAATAAATTTAGCTTCTTTCTAATATTGGAGCCATTATTTCTAATATTTAGGAAAAAGTAATACTTTTTTTGTACTTCTACCCTGAGAAGCATTAAGTTCAAAATGTTGCAGAGTTGAATGAGTAAGAGTTATTCAGGAAGAGGAGGGGGAACAGGAACGTTCCTGGAGCATAGGTCTCTTGCCATGAAGGGAAGAGGAATCATGCCACTTATGAGAAGCTTAAGTAGAGTAAATGTAACTAGAGTAGTTGGAAGGAGGAAGTAGGAAAGTACTCAGACCTCTAGCACAAATGGCCTTTGCAGACATATTAAGGTTTCCAATTTGATCCTCGGGACAAGAGAGGATATTGCAGTATTTTAAATTTCATGAAAACATAACCAGATATATGTTTTAGATAACTCTTGGTTACAAAGTGAGGGAAAAACAGGTGGTAAGTAAGAGTGACGATAAGGAGATCAGTAAAACTGACATGGTACTAGTATAGAAGATATTGCAATATTTATGCATACATAAATACATACATCTATGTTCACACATATATAAATATAAGCATAAAGTATCTTAATTTCAAGGGCTTCTCTCTGAGTGGTGCTAAAACAACAGTTTATTTACTCTCTTTTATTTGTCTTTGTATTCTGTTTTTTTATAATAATTAGTTATTATAGTAATAATAGTTATAGTCCAGTGATGAAATATATAGTTATACCAAGACTACCTTGTACAGCTTTATGTTACTAATAAATATAATGATTTAATATTGTTTTAGACAGTTATATATAATTATTTTAGTTAGATATAAAATATTTTATTTTTTATTGCATTTTAGGTTTTGGGGTACATGTGAAGAACATACAATATTGTTGCATAGGTACACACGTGGCAGTGTCATTTGTTGCCTTCCTCCCCTTCACCTATATCTGGCATTTCTCCCCATGCTATCTC
>CAUYQU010072221.1:0-15301 GCA_963574635.1 Cheracebus regulus
TTTTTTGTGTCTCTATCTCCTGCAGTTCTGCTCTGATCTTAGTTATTTCTTGTCTTCTGTTAGCTTTTGAATTTCTTTGATCTTGCTCCTCTAGTTCTTTTAATTGTGGTGTTAAGGTGTCAATTTTAGATCTTTTCTCTTTTCTTTTGTGGGTATTTAGTGCTATAAATTTCCCTCTACACACTGCTTTAAATGTGTCCCAGAGATTCTGATACGTTGTGTCTTCATTGTCACTGGTTTCAAAAAACATCTTTATTTCTGCCTTCATTTCATTATTTATACAGTAGTCATTCAGGAGCAGGTTGTTCAGTTTCCATGTAGGTGTGCAGTTTTGAGTGGACTTGCATATGCTAAACCATCCCTGCATCCCTGGTATGAAACCCACTTGTTCATGGTGTATTATCTTTTTGACATGCTGTTGGATTCAGTTAGTATTTTCTAAGGATTTTTGCACCTATGTTCATCAGGAATATTGGTATGTAGTTTTCTTTTTTCTTTTGCCTATTCTCAGTTTTAGTATTAGGGTGATACTGGCTTCATATAATGATTTAGGGAGAATTCTTTCTTTCTCTATCTTTTGGAGTAGTTTCAGTAAGATTGATACCAATTTTTCCTTGAATGTCTGATAGAATTCAGCCATGAATACATCTGATCCCGGACTTTTTCTTTTTGGCAGTTTTTAAATTATTATTTTACTGTTGCTACTTGTTATTGGTTTGTTCAGAGTTTCTATTTCTAGGAGGGTTGTATATTTCTGAGAATTTATCTATCTCCTCTAGACTTTGTCTGCATAAAGGTGTTCACAGTAGCCTTCAATGATGTTTTGTATTTCTGTGGTATTGATTGTAATATCTTGTTTCATTTCTAATTGAGCTTATTTAGATCGTCTCTCTTCTTTTCTTGGTTAATCTTGCTCATGGCCTGTCAATTTCATTTATTTTTTGAAAGAACCAGCTTTCATTTCATTTATCTTTTGTATTTTTTGTTTTGATTTCATTTATTTCTGCTCTGATCTTTGTTGTTTCTTTTATTCTGCTGGGTTTGGGTTTGGTTTGTTCTTGTTTCTCTGGTTCCTTGAAGAGTGACCTTAGAGTGTCTATTTGTGCTCTCTCAGACTTTTTGATGTAGGCATTAATGCCTTGAACTTTCCTCTTAGCACAGCTTTTTGTTGTCTCCCAGAGTTTTTGTTTTCGTTTTTTTGTTTGTTTTTTGAGACAGTTTCACTCTTGTTGCCTAGGCCAGAGTGCAGTGGCACAATTTTGGCTCACTGCAACCTCCACCTCCTGGGTTCAAGTGATTCTCCTGCCTCAGCCTCCCAAGTAGCTTGGATTATAGGCACACACCACCACACTTTGCTAATTTTTGTATTTTTAGTAGAGACAGCGTTTCACCATGTTGGCCAGGCTGGCCATGAACTCCTGACCTCAAGTGATTTACCTACCTCAGCCTCCCAAAGCACCAAGATTACAGGTGTGAGCCACCGCACCCAGCCCTTCCAGAGTTTTTGATAAGATATGTCACTATTACGGTTCCATTCAAACATTTTTAAATGTTTCATCTTGATTTTATTGTTGACCCAAAGATCATTCAGGAGCAGATTATTTAATTTACATGAATTTGTATAGTTTTGAGGATTCATTTTGGAGTTAATTTCTAGTTTTATTCCACTGTGGTCTCAGAGGGTACTTCACATAATTTTGATTTTCTTAAACTTATTAAGACCTGTTTTGTGGCCTATTATAATGTCTATCTTGGGAAACGTTCCATGTGCTGTTGAAAATAAAACGTATATTCTGCAGTTGCTGAGTAGAATGTTCTGAAAATATCTGTTAAGTCCATTTGTTCTAGGGTGATGTAATTTGGCTGTGTCCCCGTCCAAATCTCACCTTGTAGCTCCCATAATTCCCACATGTTATGAAAGGCACAATATGGGAGATGATTGAATTATGGAGGTGGGTCTTTCCCATGCTGTTCTCGTAATAGTGAATGTGTCTCAGGTGATCTGATGGTTCTGAAAATGAAGTTGCCCTCACAAGATCTCTCTTCGCCTGCCACCATCCATGTAAGATGTGACTTGCTCCTCCTTGCCTTCCACCATGATTGTGAGGCTTCCCCAGCCACATGAAACTGTAAGTCCAATTAAACCTCTATTTTTTTGTAAATTGCCCACTCTCAGGTCTATGTTTTTATCAGCAGCATGAAAACAGACTAATACAGTAAATTGGTACCAGTAGAGTGGGGCACCACTGAAAAGATACCCAAAAATGTGGAAGTAACTTTGGAATTGGGTAACAGATATATGATTGCAACAGTTTGGAGGGCTCTGAAGAAGAAAGAAAAATGTGGGAAAGTGTGGAACTTCCTAAAGACCTGTTGAATAATGATATGGACAATGAAATCCAGGCTGAGATGGTCTCAGATGGAGATGAGGAACTTGTTGGGAACTGAAGCAAAGGTGATTCTTGTTATGTTTTAGCAAAGAGACTGGTGGCATTTTGCCCCTGCCCTAGAGATCTGTGGAACTTTGAACTTGAGAGAGATGATTTAGAGTATCTGGTGGAAGAAATTTCTAAGCAGCAAAGCATTCAAGAGGTGACTTGGGTGCCTTTAAAAGCATTCAGGCATTCAGTCTTAAAAGGGAAACAGCATAAAAGTTTGAAAAATTTGCAGTCTGACAATGCAATAGAAAAGAAAATCTCATTTTCTGAGGAGAAATTTAAGACAGCTGCAAAAATTTACATAAGTAACAAGGAGCTGAATATTAGTTCCAAAGACAAATCCCTTCTGCTCCTTCCTCTACTCCTATATTTCCCTCAGCTCTCTAAATTGACTCAGCTCTGGGTCAGGTCAGAATCTTCTCCCATGGTCTAGACTTTCAGGTTCCCCAGTAAGGTTTGTGTTCAGGGGTGGATGATCCCCCTTTCCCACTTCCACAGTTTGGACACTCACAGTATTTGGGATGTCTCCCAGGTCCTGCAGGAGCAATCTGCTTCCTTCAGAGAGTCTGTGGGTTCTCTTGGCTTCCCCATTTTATTCCTGCAGTAGATCTGGAGCAAAAGTTCATGATGTGAGACTCCACACGCTGCGAGACTCCACACGCTGCTCTGTCCGTCCAAATCAGAGCTGCAATCTAGTCCTGTCTCCTGTCTGCCATGGTTATCTCCCATATTCTGTTCTATTCTATAGGTCTATGTGTCTGTTTTTTATACCAGTACTGTACTGTTTTGGTTACTACAGCCCTGTAAAATGTTTTGAACTCAGATACTGTGATATGTCCAGCTTTGTTCTTTTTACTCAGAATGGCTTTGCCTATTTAGGCTCTTTTTTGGTTCTATACCAATTTTAGAATTGTTTTTTCTACTTTTGTGGAAAATGGCATTGGTATTTTAATAGGTATTACATTAAATATGTAGATTGTTTTGGGCATTATGTTCATTTTAATGATATTAATTCTTCTGATCCATGAGCATGGAATTTCTTTCCATTTGTTGTGTCCACTTCAATTTCTTTCATCAGTGTTTTGTAGTTTTCCTTGTAGGGATCTTTCACCTCTTTGGTATAATTTATTCCTAGGCACTTTAACATATTTTTTATAGATATTGTAAATGCAATTGCCTTCTTCATTTCTTTTTCAGCTATTTTATTGTTGGTGAATAGGAATGCTGCTTATTTCTGTATATTCTGTATATTGATTTTGTATCCTGAAAATCTACTGAATTTACTTATCAGTTCTAAGAGTGTTCTGGTGGAGTGTTAGATTTTTCTAAATATAAGATTATTCTGGAACTTGTTTTATGAGCTCTTGCCAGGAGATGGCAGGTAGGAGACAGGGCTGATGTGCAGCCCCCTCATTGGATGGTGCCCAGGCTGGAGTGTAGTGGCATGATCTCAGCTCACTGCAACCTCCACCTTTCAGGTTCAAGAGGTTCTCCTGTCTCAGCCTCCCAAGCAACTGGGACCACAGGTGTGCGCCACCACACCCAGCTAACTTTTGTATTTTCAGTAGAAATGGGGTTTCGCCATATTGGCCAGGCTGGTCTCAAACTCCTGACCTTGTGATCAGCCTCCTGACCTCACTTGGTTTCCCAAAGTGCTGGGATTACATGCATGAGCCACTGCACCAGCCTCCATCTTAATGTCTTTATTTACCCAGTGGTCATCCAGGAGCACATTGTTTAATTTCCATATATTTGAATAGTTTTCAAAGTTTCTCTTGGTACTGATTTCTAGTTTTATTCCATGATGTTACGAGGAGATACTTGATATAATTTCAATTTTTAAAAATTTGTTGAATCTTGTCCTGTGGCCTAACATATGGTCTATCCTGGAGAATGTTCATGTACTGATGAGAAGGTTATGTATTCTACAGTTGTTGGATAAAATATCCTGTAAATGTCTGTTAGGTCCATTTGGTCTAAAGACTATTTTATGCCTAATATTTCTTTGTTGATTTTCTGTCTATATGATCTGTCTACTGCTAAGAGCAGTGTGTTGAAATCCCCTACTAATATTTCATTGGAATTTATTTCTCTTTTTAGATCTAGTAATATTTGTTTTATAAATCTGGGTGCTCCAGTGGGTGTGCATATATATATATAATATTATCTTTCTGAATTGATCCCTTTATCATTATATAAGACCTTTTTTTTAAAATTGAGACTGGATTTCACTATGTTGGTCAGGCTGGTCTTGAACTCTTTATTATGATCCACCTGCCTTGGCCTCCCAAGTGTTAGGATTACAGGTGTGAGCCACTGCACCCGGCCCTGCTTTGCTCATTGTTAAAAGTCTTTTTTTTTATTATTATTTTCATCTGACTGGGTTATTTAAAAAGACATTTATTCAAGTTCTGAAGTCTTCATCTCCTTGATCTAGTTGATTGTTAAAGCTTTCAAATGCATTTTATATTGGATTCAAGAACTTCTTCAGTTCCAGAATTTCTCTTTGATTCTTCTTTATGTTATCTATCTCTTTGGTAAATTTCTCATTTAAATCTTCAAATTTTTATTTATTTATTTATTTTGTTTCTTGGAGTTCTCTTGTATCTCACTGAGTTTTGTTGGTATTATGATTTTGAATTCTTTTTCCAGGATTTGGTGAATTTCTTTTTGATTGGGCTCTGTTTCTGGAGAATTACTGTATTCCGTTGGAAATGCCATACTTCCTTGCTTTTTCGTGGTTCCCGTGTCCTTACATTTTAATTTGTTTTCACTGTGGAGACTTTTCTCTAAAGATGTATGTATGGTATTGGTTGGATACGGCAGTTTGGCTTTCACTCTTGATGTGTGCAGTAGTGTAATCTCTGCATAATTTCTCTGGCCTGTCTGTGCACTAGGGAGCCTCTCCAGACTCCTGGCCAATCCCTTCTAAATGGGCTGCCTTAGTTCTGTTTCTTTCCTTGCTTTTGGTGCTTCCTGTCAGTTCTCTGTTGAATTCCAGTGTTCTCTCTCAAATTGTCTGTTTAATGTGGGATTATCAACTCGCTATTTTGGTTCCTCTACATGGAAAAGGCAAGTACAAGATGGTTGACCATCTTGAAGCCTCTTTCTCCAATTAGAAGATTTTTGCCTTCTGCTGATAGGACCTAGCTCCTTTAAGCTAACTAGTATTTAGACATTCCCAGCAAGTAATCCTGTCAGGCTAACACAATGACTAGTGATACAAATGAATTACCTTTGTCCTATTTCTCATGGCCTGCTCCCTCTCCCTGAAGAAGTTGATAGCTTTTAGGAAATATGCTTTCTTAAAATACTCATTATTTTCTATTTTACCCAGCTGTCTCATTGTAGAAATTTTAGAATCTAGCAACTCAGACTGACAAATAAGAACTAACTGCTTTCTGGGTAATCACTCTATGATCCTCTTCATAGACATGTTAATAAAATGTGTATGTCTTTTCTCCAACTAAGAAAGAAAAAAATAAAATAACTACTTATTCTTTCTTATAAGTATTGCAATGTCTTTTCTTTCATTGATAGAAATTTTGCCCTTTGTTGTTTCTGAATATTTATGGGGTTTATATGAAATGCTATAATTTTTAAAGATCAGTTCTTTGACTTTGGTTTTTTGGTTTCTTTTCTTTTTTCTTTCTTTTTTTTTCTGAGACAAGGTGTTGTTCTGTTACTCATGTGCGAGTGCCATGTTGCAGTCATGGCTCACTGCAGCCTGAACCTCCTGGACTCAAGCAATTCTCCACCTCAGTCTCCCAAGTAGTTGGGACCACAGGCACATGCCACCACACCTGATTAATTTTTTTTTTTCATAGAAATGGGATCTCACCATGTTACCCAGGCTGATCTCAAACTTCTGGACTCAAGAGATTCTCCCACCTCAGCCTCCTAAAGTGCTGGGATTACAGACATGAGCCATCATGCCTAACCAGATCAGTTCTTTGGAGAAAGCTGGAGAATCAAATCTGAGTTAAGTCAGAGTTTGTCTCAAGGAAAATAAACAGCTGGCAACTTAGAATGGAAGGGGTTGATGACAGGTTAGAACCTGTGAAATAAAAGTAACTCAGATGTGCTCTTCAGAGAGTAAACAGCTCTTTCTCTAACAGTTTCCAGCTCAGTAGAATTTAGAATGGCCTCTAGGAGGTCAGCCAGTCTTTTTGATCCAACATTAAATTGTAAAAATGGATGTGGAAGCCAAATTTCACAGTAGATCTAACAAAGTGGCTAATTGGTACTATGCTTCTGAGAAACTGAACAGGCCTCTGAGAGATGTAGCTAGAAGAAAAGTAAAGACTTCAGGCTCCAGCACCAAAGAGAGTTTCCTTAGCAATTTACAACCTGAAGCTCCAAGGAAAAACTATTTTAGCACACACCAAAACTATTCCCATGTGCTGACAGGTATGGAGACTTCTACTTATATACTGTTTGATTCTTTTCTAACCCGTTTCCATGCACTATTTATATTTTTTTTCCTTAGTTTTACCTTGCATGGGTTTGCTCATTTTTTATTCATACCTGTTTATCAATCCTAAAATACTAAAAGGATCCAGGCAGGGCAGCTCTAATTGGTGACTGCATGGAGTGCTACTTCCTGTGAGGCAGCAATTTTAACCCTAGTTGGCATACACCAGATTTTCTCAACAGTAGAGGACGTGACCTTCCCTCTGATGCATTTTCCCACTACCAGACAGAACTATTCTCTTGATAGCATGCCACTTCTCTTTCCAGGATTCAAGAATACGATATCTCTGTTTAACACCTCGTCCTTCTCTGTTAATCACTCAGGACAATCTCAGTACTTCTATTACCTGGTCACAAGTGAGAATGCCTCACATTCAAATCTCATTGGCTGGAGGGAAAGTCATTAAGCAGAAGTAATAATTCTTGTCATCACAGCTTTCTCCAAACCTGTTCCACCATCATTTTACTCTCACTCTTAGAGCCTAGCCTCAACCGCATCAAATAGACAGTGTTCAACAGCCCCTTTCTGGGACAGATATAGTTGACTGCTTATTCTAACCCTGAGCAATGGAGCCCTGGCTAAGAGAGAGAAGGGAAAGGAGACAGGGAAATGCTGCAATGTTACCTTTTAAGAGAGGAAATGGAGACAAATAGTTTTTATAGGGCTAATACACAGCCTCCACTGTCCCACAATAAAAGCAATTGAGCTTAAATACCAAAAAAGCCTTTTCTATGTGAGCTGAAAACAGAAAGAGAGAGCAAAAGGGAGGATGGGCTGGAGTAATCTTGCTTGAAGTTATCTCACCCTAAGGAAGAACCTTCTGTTCCTCTGTCATATACAAGTGCTCATATACATGAGCTCCGTCAGCACTTTACTAGGAGCAAATCATCCTACTCAGGACAATAAAAAAGGAATCAATCATGTATCTTATGTATTTAGAGACATGTGAGTACACTTTTCTCATAAATAAAGCAACACACCCCTGCCTAAATTCCTAGGACCTCCATAATTGATGTATAATTATGAGTAGAGATTCTTTTTTTTTTCTTTTTTATTGCATTTTAGGTTTTGGGGTACATGTGAAGAACATGCAAGATTGTTGCATAGGTACACACATGGCAGTGTGATTTGCTGCCTTCCTCCTCTTCACCTATATCTGGCATTTCTCCCCATGCTATCTCTCCCCAACTCCCCACCCCTCACTGCCCCTCCCCTATTTCCCCACAACAGACCCCAATGTGTAGTGCTCCCCTCCCTGTGTCCATGTGTTCTCATTGTTCAACACCTGCCTATGAGTGAGAACATGTGGGGTTTGATTTTCTGTTCTTGTGTCAGCTTGCTGAGAATGATGGTTTCCAGGTTCATCCATGTCCCTACAAAGGACATGAACTCATCATTTTTGATGGCTGCATAATATTCCATGGTGTATATGTGCCACATTTTCCCTGTCCAGTCTATAGGACCTCTTTTACACTGTTGGTGGGAGTGTAAACTAGTTCAACCATTGTGGAAGACAGTGTGGTGATTCCTCAAGGATCTAGAAATAGAAATTCCATTTGACCCAGCAATCCCATTACTGAGTATATATCCAAAGGATTATAAATCGTTCTACTATAAGGACACATGCACATGAATGTTCATTGCAGCACAGTTTACAATAGCAAAGACCTGGAACCAACCCAAATACCCATCGATGATAGACTGGACAGGGAAACTGTGGCACATATACACCATGGAACACTATGCAGCCATAAAAAACGACAAGTTCGTGTCCTTTGCAGGGACATGGTTGAACCTGGAAGCCATAATTCCCAGCAAACTAATGCAAGAACAGAAAATCAAACACCACATGTTCTCACTCATAGGTGTGTGTTGAACAATGAGAACACATGGACGCAGGGAGGGGAGCATCACACACTGGGGTCTGTCAGTAGGAAATAGGGGAGGGACAGCGGGGGGTGGTGAGTTGGGGAGAGAGCATGGGGAGAAATGCCAGATATAGGCGATGGGGAGGAAGGCAGCAAATCACACTGCCATGTGTGTACCTATGCAACAATCTTTCATGTTCTTCACATGTACCCCAAAACCTAAAATGCAATAAAAAAAGAAAGAAAAAGAAAAAAGAAAGCGTTGTATACCATGGAATGCTATGTGCCCATAAAAGAGAATGAGATCATGTCTTTGCAGCAACATGGATGGAGCTGGAGGCTATTATCCTAAGCAAACTAATGCTGAAAAATACTGCATGTTACAGATATTGGGGCCTACTTGAGGAAGGAGGATGGAAGCAGGGAGAGGATCGAAAAACTACCTATTGGGTACTATGCTTATTACCTGGATGATGAAATAATGTGTACACCAAACTCCAGTGACACAAAATTTACCTGTATAACAAACCTGCATATGTACTCCTTGAACCTAAAATAAATTTTTTTTAAAAAAAAGCAAAATAAGCAAAGAATAATTTTAAGGCTAGAGGATATTTTTCTAAATAAGCATAAGGGAGGTATGTATACAAGGACACATATAATGAGGATGGCTATGTAAAACAGTAATTCCTTACTCATGAGTTCCACAAGTGTCTACTGAGTACTACTCTGGGCTAGTATCTGCTCTATGTACTGTGGTTACATCTCTACTCCTATAGAATTTGTTTTCTCATTAGGAAGAAATGCAAAATAAATTTATGAAGTTACATTCAATAACTGTAAATGATCAAGATCAGCCACTTTGCTTAATATTTTTTAAATTTTTTTGTATAGACAATTCCACTGGAGTTTACTCAATATTCATACCACACTTCATTGGCCAAAGCAAGCTACATGGCATCACCCAATGGGTGGGTTGGGAGTTGATATTTGAAGGTTACTATCATGAGGAAGAGATGTAGAAACCTATCTGGGTCACGGCACCTTTTCACACACTTAAAAAACATGACTCCTTTACGTGGAGTGTTATTATATTTATGAAATGTACATTTTTTAATTTTTTCATGTTTATGGGTTGTTACACAGAAGCCATCTTAGTGACAATAAATATTTAACATTTATCACTTTCAGCACATAAAAGAATTTCTATCTTTGCTTCATTATCATTATGCTAAATACTTTCAGGGTTCCATTTTCCTTTTTATTTTTTTTTAAATGATGAAATAAAATGCAATTAAATATTCAAACCATTGAACAAACAACCATACAAAAGGTAACACTACTGAAAATGAATTGTCACCTAGCCCACTGCTCCACTATGCAACTGAATTTTTGTGAGCTGACATAAGAGATTCCAAATTTAATAAAGAAAGGCAATTAAGATGGGTGAGAGTATAACATAATAAAAAGGTGGGTTGTATGGAAATTGAATTTTTAAAAGTCTCTATACCAAGTGAGGCACAGGTGCTGGACTGCCATAATTGACAATGGAGTTTTCTATTGGAAGACTATCCTGGGACCCAGTATTCCAGCTCTTGTCTGTCTGGGGTGAGGAAGACAGGGGTCTGAGCACTGACTGCAGTCCAAAGGAGCCATTATCATAATGTCTGCAATAATAGAGTTCCACCGAAAGAGTATGGAAGACCAGACACATTAATCTTCTACCTAGTCAAGGGATAGGAGAACAGGGAACCAGATGATTGATGCCATTTCTTTCTGTGTGTCTCTCTTTTTTTAATATATCCACACTTAATTCAGTGAAATCACATATGTGTGCTAGTAATACCTGAAATAGGCTGCACATTTTTTAAGATAGTCCACAGAAGTTTTTCTGTACCAATGTCCTTCAGTGACTTCCTTACTTTCTCTGAGGTTCAATTTTCTCACCTCTGTAATGAGGAAGGACAATTACATGAAATAACCTTTATAAAAGTAACACAGCGTTAAGCAGGGACATAGAAAATCCTCAATGTGAGTTACTGAATAAACAAGCTAGTATCAATCTTAACAGGAGACTAAAACTGCATATATTGGTGAGAGTAAAAATTCATCTAATCCTAGATACATCTATCACCTATCACTAAGATAACAGAATAATCAAGAATAATTATTTTCATTTTATTACTAAATTTTTTTGACACGAAGCCTCACTCTGTCACCCAGGCTGGAATGCAGTGATGTGATCCCGGCTCACTGCAAACTCCGCCTTCCAGGTTCAAGCAATTCTGGTGCCTCAGCTTCTGAGTAGCTGGGATTACAGGCACATGCCACCACACCCAGCTAATTGTTGTATTTTTATTTTAGTAGAGACAGGGTTTCACCATGTTGACCAGGTGGATCTCGAACTCCTGACCTCAAGTGATCCACCCACCTCAGTTTCCCGAATTGCTGGGGGTACAGGCATGAGTCACCTCTGCCCAGCTAAGAATAATTTTTAAACCAACACTAGAACTTAAAACAATTTTATTTAAAATACAGCAAAATGGATATGATCTGTGAATGCAGAACTTTAAAATGTCCTATGAAATATAGAATTTAATTTCTGATATATCAATTGCCTGTCTTCCTTCTCATATTTTTAATTAAGCTTTTGAAAACATTAGTTTTTCATATTATTTTATATCTATTTCCAAATGAAATTTGTTTATCAGAGAAATTACTGCTTAGGAATCCAAGGTTTTACCTATTTATATCTTTCAATCAGCTACAGAATAACATTTTTAAGTGTATTAAAAATTACAAATTTTCTATCCTAGAAATAAATGCACAATACCTTAACTGTTTGCTAAACTGTTTAATATTTTTCTAATCCTGCTAGCCTTTTAGTAATGTTTTTAATTCTCTAGTTTTCAAAAGATTTTTGCGAGACACATTTCTATTTTCTTTAGAGTGGGTTGGAAACAGTTCAGAATACAGCAATCATCGCTGAATTGCATGTATATCTCCTTCTCACAATACCATAAGTAATATATAAGAATCAATGATGATTTTATATCTGATTTTTGGCTCAATGCCATGTTATAAAAAAGAATTGCTTTGTGTGTATTCTAGTATTCTTCTATTTTCTCTTGAGAAAATTAGCCAGTAACTTTTGCAGTCTTTTATCCTCAATCAGTTTTACTTGGAGTTCTTCAGAAAAAAAGGGATTGAGGGTAGTATACAGAAACGTATTCAACCTCAAATATATTGATATGTATTCAATATTCAACCTAACCAGAGTCTGTTGGACTCTAATGTGTTCTCAACTCAGAAAAAAAAATTTAGACTAACTAGGCAAGATTAATTTATTAGAGGTCCTATGTTTAATTTTAAGACATAGAATTAGGTTTTAATATATATTTATTACTAAAGGCTTAATATATAAATTAATTTATTAACATAATATCTAGATGTTCTAATGTTAAAAAATCAGAAGATTAATATATACAAGGAATGCCACACACTGACTATCTCCAGAACATAATCTGCCTCTTTCACTCACAGCATCTCTCAGAACAAACACTGTGTAATACCCTCACAAGTTTCCCTAAGGAAGTCATACTGGGCAAAATATGCTGCAAGAACAAGCAACCCTCAAAATCTCAGCAGTTTGAAACCACAGAGTTTTATATCTGGCTCATGCCGTGTGTCCATCATAGGCCTCTGCTCCTCACAGCCTCTCAGGGATCCAACTTGCTTGTGTTTAAAGGCAGTAAAGATTCTTCCTAAAAGTCATGAGCATCACTTCTTCTGACACTCACTTCATTGGCCAAAGTAAGCCATATGGCATCACTCAAGTTCATGTGGGTGGGGAAGTGAAATTCCTCCAAGAGCTGGGGATAATCAGATATGTGGTGGACACCTCCCATTCACCTTGTGATAAAAGAAAGAAGTAAGATAGCAGAAGTTTTAAAAATTGGCCCAGAGGAGGAGGATCCAAGATGGCCAAATAGGAACAGCTCTAGAGTGCAGTTCCCAGTGAAAACACAGAAGTTGAGTGAACACTGCATTTCCAAATGAATTTTTACTGCCCACAGACCAGGAGATTTCTAGGCGGAAAAGCGCCATGAGTCTCCAGTGTGACTGTTTCACAAATCCGGGCACCATTTCAACTGGTGAATGGAAAGCCTGAGAGACAGAGTTGCCCGTTCAACTGAAAAAAAAGGGGCTGAAACAGGGAGCCAGGTGATCTGGTTCAGCTGGTCCCACCCCCACAAAGACCAGCAATCTGAAACACTCTGGATTGAGAGTTTCACAGCAAGCAAGCTGGACCAGGGACTGTCCAGCTCTGTGGGGGGAAGGGCGTCTGCCATCACCGAGGCAGTCCCCACTACTGAGGCAGTCTGCCATTACAAAGACAGTCCACCATTACTGAGGCAGACTGCCATTACTGAGGCAGTTCTAACTATATACCTATAAACAAAACTGCAAGGAAGTTCACACAGTAGCTGGGCACAGACCATGGCAGCTCAGCAATGCCTCTGCTGGCAGACTGTGACTAGGCTACCTCCTCACTGGGCAGAGCATCTCTGAAAAAAGGCAGCAGACTGACAGGAACTTATAAATAAAGCCCCACCTTCCTGGGACAGAGCACCAGGGGAAAAAAAAAGGCAGTTATGAGTTCCCCTCAGCAGACTTAAACGTACCTGCCCAGAAGCTCTGAACAGAACAATGGAGCTCACAGCTCAGCACTTGAGCTCCCATAAGGGACAACTATCTCCTCAAGCAGCTCCCTGATCCCTGTATAACCAAAGAGACAACTCATAAAGGAGATCTCAGGCTGACATTTGATGGGTATCCTTCTGGGACAAAGATAACAGAAGAAGAAACTGGCAGCAACCCTTACTGTTGTGCAGCCACCTCAGGTCATCCTCAGACAAGCAGGGTCTGGAGTGGACCTCCAGCAGTCCTACAGCAGGGGAGTCTATTAGAAGGAAACTAAGAAACAGAAATAAATAACTTCATCAGCAGCAAAAAGGATGTCCACTCAGAGATCCCATCTGAAAGTCACTAATCACAAAGACCACAGGTGGACAAATCCACAAAGATGGGAAGAAACTAGTGCAAAAGGGATGAAAATACCCAAAACCAGAACGCCTCTCTTCCTCCAAGGGATCACAACTCCTCACCAGCAAGGGAACAAGGCTGGATGGAAAATGAGTCTGATGAATTGACAGAAACAGGCTTCAGAAGGAGGGTAATAACAAACTTCTCTGAGCTAAAAGATCATATTCTAACCGAATGCAAAGAAACTAAGAACCTTGAAAAAATGTTTGATGAAATGCTAACAAGAATGAACAGCTTAGAGAGGAATATAAATGAATCGATGGAGCTGAAAAACACAACATGAGAACTTCATGAAGCATACACAAGTTTCAATAGCTGAATCAATCAAGCAGAAGAAAGGACATCAGAGATTGAAGATCAATTCAGTGAAATAAAATGAGAAGGCAAGATTAGAGAAAAAATCATAAAAAGAAATGAACAAAACCTCTAAGAAATATGAGATTATGTGAAAAGACCTAATCTACGTTTGATAGGTGTACCTGAATGTGACGGAGTGAATGAATCCAAGCTGGAAAACACTCTTCAGGATATTATCCAGAAGAACGTCCCCAACCTAGCAAGGTAGGCAAACATTCAAGTCCAGGAAATGTTGATAACACCACAGAGATATTCCTCAAGAAGAGCAATCCCAAGGCACATAATCATCAGATTCACCAGGGATTAAATGAAGGAGAAAATGCTAAGGGCAGCCAGAGAGAAAGGTCAGGTTTCCCACAAACAGAAGTCCTTCAGACTAACAGTGGATCTCTCAGCAGAAATCCTACAAGCCAGAAAAGAGTGGAGGCCAATATTCAACATCCTTAAAGAAAAGAACTTTCAACCCAGAATTTCATAGCCAGCCAAACTAAGCTTCATAAGTGAAGGAGAAATAAAATCCTTTATGAACAAGCAATTGCTCAGAGATTTCATCACCACCAGGCCTGCTTTACAAGAGCTCCTGAAAGAAGCACTAAACATAGAAAGGAACAACCAATACCAGCCACTCCAAAAACATACCAAATGGTAAAGAGCATCGACACAATGAAGAAACTGCAACAACTAATGGGCAAAACAACCAGCTAGCATCAAAATGGCAGAATCAAATTCACACATAACAATATTAACCCTAAATGCATATGGGCTAAATGCCCCAATCAAAAGACACAGACTGGCAAATTGGATAAAAAGACAAAACCCACTGGTGTGCTGTATCCAGGAAACCCATCTCACATGCAAGGATACATATAGTCTCAAAATAGAGGATTGGAGGAAGATCTACCAAGCAAATGGAGAACAAAAAAAGCAGGAGTTGCAATCCTACTCTCTGATAAAATGGACTTTAAACCAACAAAGATCAAAAGAGACAAAGAAGGGCATTACATAATGGTAAAAGGATCAATGCAACAAGAAGAGCTAACAATTCTAAATCTATATAT
>CAUYQU010072227.1:0-97420 GCA_963574635.1 Cheracebus regulus
CCTGTAATCCCAGCTACTCAGGAGACTGAGGCAGGAGAATCACTTGAACCCGGGAGGCGGAGGTTGCAGTGAGCCGAGATCACGCTATTGCACTCCAGCCTGGGCAACAGAGAAAGACTCTGTCTCAAAAAAATAATAATAATAATAAATAAAAAGTAGATTATAGAATATGTGTACTGCTGTTCTATTTTTGCTAAAATGTTTATTCACGTGCATTTACTATAGACAGAAAAAGTCTGGAAGTATAAACATCAAAATATTAATCATTGGGTCTACTGGGTTATAGGATTGCAGTAATTTTTATCTTTTAAATAAACCATGTGCTTAATTTTCTTGCCATCATCATGTATTATTTACTACACTTGATCTTAGGCAAAAGGCTAAGTGAACCATGTATTATTTACATAATCTAGAAATATTATTTCAAAGTCCATTAATCTACTGATAATAAGAGGCATTCTTAAATGATACGGAAAAAAAATGTTTTTAAAAGGCAAGTCAGTGGGTAAGGTGGCTCATGCCTGTAATCCTAGCACTTTGGGAGGCCAAGGAAGGCAGAGTAAGAGGTCAGGAGTTCAAGACTAGCCTGGCCAACATGGTGAAACCCTGCCTCTACTAAAAAGACAAAAATCAGCCAGTGGTGCGCGCCTGTAGTCCCAGCTACTTGGGAGGCTAAGGCAGGAGAACTGCTTGAACCTGGGAGCTTGAACCTGAGCCGAGATCGTGCCACTGCATTCCAGCCTGGGACACAGGGCAAGACTCTGTCTCAGAAAAAAAAGAAAAAGGAAGATTGAGCTGCATGGGCATAATCGACTACTCTCATGGTCATTAGTGAACATTAGTTAGTTGATAATTTTTTTTTTTTTAGTTATAAAAGAGAGTTAGAAGAGTCCACTGCCTCTTGCCGTTTCTCTTTTTGCAGACCCCATGGTGGGGCAGAGGGAGAAACAGCTTATTACAAGCCTTATATTCTAGAAGCCCTTTATTCTGGCACAAACATTAGTAGCTGCAAATGCCATGATTAGGATTCGGAGGAATTAATTCTATGACAGGAAACCCTTCTAAAAAATTTTTAAATGTTTTGCTTTTTTCAAATTCAAAAAGATTTTAAGAAATGACAATATTCTGTGCTGTAAGAGGGGTGACGCAGCACTGCCATATATGCTTACGGGAGGCCAGACTTGGGCCATCCTGGAAAGGAACTTGTCTTTATTAATTAAGACTCTTCAAATGATTCTTCCCCTAGCCCCACTTTGGACCAGTAAATGCTCCTTTAATAAATTATCCTAAGGAAATAGGCTGAAATACAGACAATTTGTGCATAAGAGTATTCATTACAGCATTCTTTTAAATGAGAAAAAAATGACCAATCAGAAACAAAAACTGAAATACCAAAGAAGCCTAAAAGCCCAACACTAAGGAAACTGAAGAAAATTGTGGCATGTCCGAAGTTGGAAATATTAAGTAGTCAAATATTGTATTTATGAAGTTATTCCTAGTAATTTACAAAAATGCTTGGGATGAAACATGAAGTGAAATAAAGCAGGATTCAACACCATACATGTGGTGTGTTCTCTACGGCTACATGAACATGCAAAAGAAAAAAGACCGGAAAGAAACAAATACCATTAGGAGTTAATTCTGAAGAATTAAAGTATAGAAGATTGGCATTTTTTCTTTACAATGGTTTTCTACTCTCCTAGAGTTTAAATGTTTTTCAAAGTGAATAATTACCCAAAAAAAATCCACCTGTTAAAAATCTCAGAAACTGAATATGCTTCAGCTGGCTCTTCCACTCTGTCCCAGCCCAGGTCCATTTTGTACCAAAAATGGGTACAACAGAGGGAGGCAGGTGCCGTGCCTGCAGGCCAGAAATAAAACGGTCACTCTCCCCACCTCAGCCTAGCTGCTGGAAGGAGGCTTGGCCACCAGCTCCTGCAGGTGAAAGTGAAGGCGCTCCAGCCCAGCATAGAGCCAGGCCCTAGCCACCACCTCTGTTCCAGGGACAGGTGGGCAGATGGAATGGGTGTTCTCATGTCTCAATCACCCACGAGCATTTCAAACCCGAGGCCCAGGCCCCCTGCAAGCAAGTCTGCCGCAGTGATAGAGCAGGCTCTGGCTGGCCCTGGAGCCAGCATTTCAAAGTGCTCCATCCGATTCTCTTTGCCCATGGCCAAGCCCTGCTGGGGAATTAAAATCCTGGTGAAAGGGGGACAAAGACCTGAGGCTAGAGATGGCGAAGGATGGTCAGAGGGTGCTTGGACCGAGCCTGTGCCATCCGCTTCAACGTGAGAGCAGGACAGCAGATGGGCAGGGCCCACAGGGCAGTAGAGTGCACCCTGTAGGGCCTCACAGAGCCAGGACGCTGGCACCATGACGCTGACACACTCCAGATGCAGATGTGCTTTTCCTCACATTAAACTTTTTATTACGACCGTGGGTTCGCATGCAGTTGACTTCCCTCACCAGTTTTCCCCCAATGGCAAGTGGCTAGCATCTTGTGGAAATACAGCGCAGGGTGTTAAGCAGGCTGTAACACAGAAACAGCAGCAGCCTTGTTCAGATTTTCCCCGTTCTGCCTGCTCTCACTGGCGTGTGTGCTCAGCTCTGTACAACTCAGTCACGTTGTCTGAGATATGTGAATACACCCATCTTACTTGCATCTCCTGTTCCCGCCACCTCCCTCTTCTGCAGGAGACATCCTTTTGCCTTGGGCGGCTTGGAGAATGAAAACTCGCCTTCAGAATTCCAGAACCAGGCTTTCTGAGTTGGCACCTGGCCCGTGGAAAGGCAGACTGTGTTGAGATGAGGATTTTGTAAATCTTTTATCTCTTAATATTTCCAGATGAAAGAAGGTGTCCTGGAATACAGGGGTGTCTGTGAGGAGGCCCACCCTTGGGGGCCTCTGAGTGTAGGCTGCACTAGAGGGTGGGCCCAGCAGGATAGACGTGGTGGAGGGGAGGGGCAGAGTGTGCCCTCCCAAACAGTCCTGGGTTTCTTTATGGCAGAGATAGAGCCCGAAGGCTTCTTTTCTTCTTTATTCTTTTTTTTTTTTTTTTTTTTTTTGAGATGGAATCTGCTCTGTTGCCAGGCTAGAGAGCAGTGGCCCAATCTCGGCTCACTGCAACCTCCGCCTCCCGGGTTCAAGTGATTCTCCTGCCTCAGCCTCCCAGGTAGCTGGGATTACAGGTACGCACCACCACGCCCAGTCAATTTTTGTATTTTTAGTATTTCACCATGTTGCCCAGGATGGTCTTGATCTCTTCACCTCGTGATCCCCTGACCTCAGCCTCCCAAAGTGCTGGGATTACAGGTGTGAGCCACTGTGCCCGTCCACCTAGAGGCTTCTTATGCTTCCAATGGGGATGCAGAGCTTGACTGCGTTCTGGGCAGGGGCAGGCTGGCCCCCCATGGCCCACCAGGGCTGGGCTTTTCCCAGGACAGCCAGGTCTGGGGGTTGTGGCAAGGCCCAGGGTCCTGCCAACTACAGGCCTGGTGTCTGTGCCCGTGGCACACCAAGCAGGCTCCACCATTGTCCCCTGCTGGACAGTGGCCATCTCACACCAGGGCTGGGGCTGCCCATGTACCTCGCCCTTTGCTCTTGCTTTGGGGCCCTCTGAGACTCCCAAAGAATTCGGATCTCTGAAGATCACACATTCTCTCGGGGTGTGCAAGTAGGGACCAAGCAGCCCTGCGAGAGGGCCCGAGGGTGACATGGAGCTAGAGAGCAGAGGGCAGCACCTGCGGGGAAAGCCCGAGTCGTCCGGGGTTGGCTTTCGGTGCTCCGCTGGGGAGGGAGGCTGCCAGCTGTGGGCGCTGCAGAAAGGCAGGTGCGGCTCACTCCACTACCTCTCTACTTTTGTGTGAATTGAAACTCTTCATAAACAAAAGTTAAGAAAGCAAATAAAGGCTAACAATTATTGGATCAGACTGGGATTACAGGATGGGAGCACATTAGGTTTTCTCTGCCACACAGTGAAACGGGCTTTCAAGAAGATGGGAGAAGATAAAAAGAAAAGGCACACTTTGGGAGGCCGAGGTGGGCAGATCACGAGGTCAAGAGATCGAGACCATCCTGGCCAACATGGTGAAACCCCGTCTCTACTAAAAAAATACAAAAATTAGCTGGATGTGGTGGTGCGTGCCTGTAGTCCCAGCTACTCGGGAGGCTGAGGCAGGAGAATTGCTTGAACCCGGGAGGCGCAGGTTGCAGTGAGCCAGGATTGCGCCACTGCACTCCAGCCTGGTGACTGGCGACAGAGTGAGACTCTGTCTCAAAAAAAGAAAAGAAAAGAAAAAGAAAAAGCAATGATTGAGTTCAGGTCTGGACAAGGAGGCACAGACCCATTTCTCCAGCTCCCCCTGCTAAGTTCAGCTACAAACCCTCAAAATGGCACCAGAGATAGTCAAAGGAGGGCACAGAAAGGTGGAAGAGGAGGTGAGTGTGTCGAGACCCTAGGACAGGAGGAACAGCCCAGCAGCAGGGCACCTTACAACCCCAGGCCAGGATGGAGGCGGGGCTGTGCCCTGGAACCCAGGGCTTGGGTTTCCCAAGGGCTGGCAGTCGGCTAGGAAGTGGGAAGGTGGAGGGACCCCTCAACCAAGGCTCTCATTAGGGAGGGGACACTGTCTCCTCGGCTAAGTCACTATCCTCTGCTCAGCCTCAGCTCCCCGACCGGAGAAATGAGGGAATGATGTCCACAGGGCAGCTGAGAGCATTGAGTACCATCATGCACGGAGGAGGCCAGCGCATGGGAGGGCCTGGTACACAGGGGCAGCACGTAGCTAGTTCTGAATACACGGATGCTGATACGGTGCTTCCCACAAATCCACAGCAGGAACACCTAGCCCTTGGCGCAGACAAGATTTTGGAATAAACGTTTGCTTGCTTATTCCTTACCATGACTCTATGAAGTAGGTCCCTTAATTATCCCCACTTTACAGATGCGGAAACCAAGCCTCAGAGAGGTTAAGTAACTTGCTGAAGGCCACACAGCTGGTTAGACAGAGCTGGGGTGTGGACGCAGCACCTTTGTTTCTAATGACAACGCTTAACTTTGCTTTCCTACAACTGAGGCTGAGACCCTCCTCCTTGGCCCACAGCCCATGTAGTCACTCCAGGGACCAGCCTGAGGGTAGCAGCAATGTCCCAACCCCCGTCACCCAAAAGCCAAAGTCAAGGGCCAATCACCTACTCGGAGACCCTCGCCCAGCCCAAGGCCAGTCCAGCACATGAAGACAGCACTGCAGTGCAGACGGGACAGTCGTGGACTCTGTGACCTTAGCAAGTGGCCTCATCTCCCTGCAGCTCAGCCTCACTGTCTGTAAAGAGGGACCCATAGAGCTGCTGTTGGATTATAGGAAATGAGGCCTCACAAGGGCTCAGCATGCACTCCTTGCCCACAGGGTGGTCACTGTTGTCACAGACGCAGCCTGAGGCCCTGGGTGGAGCACATGCTCCATCCCATCTGCTGACAGAAACATGCCTCCCTCTTGTCTGCAGGCCTGCACAGCACCACGGCACCTTGTCACCAGCCCAGGCCTTCAGTCAGGTGGATGGCCTGGTACACCACACACCCATGGTGTGACTCTGTCCCTGGCTGCTGTGAGATTAGAAGAAATGCCGCGGCTTCCCCATAGGCCCTGGGCCCAGAGAGGGACTTGGCCTCCTCCCACCAGGGGCCAAGGTCCCCCCCTCTTCTGAGTGTCTAACTCTCACGAACTCTCCTTAAAGGAGGGCAGGGAGATAAATGAACAGCAAGAAGCACTGCTATTTGGTGCAAAAAGAAACGTGGTCACTGAGAGCTTCCAGGAAGTGCCAAGGCCAGCTGGGTTTACAGCTGCCTTGTGAGGCCTGGCCCGAGGACAGGTGAACCCCTCCCCACACCGCCACCGGGGCAGGCAGGGCCCTCTCCATAAAGCTGCCATTGTGTCCCACCTCTGTGCCCCCACCCAGGGCCCAGAGCCCACCAAGACCCTGGGGTCCTACCCAAGGAGCTTCCGTCAGAACAGTCAACTGACTTGTCAGGCCAACTGTAATCTAGTGACTCTTTAATGACAGTGGCAATGGATGGAGGTAAAAAGAGCAGAACCCGGTGACGGGGAGCATGGGGGCAGGCCGTCATCCCCCAGGAAGCAGTGGCGCCGGTGTGTTCCACAGACAGAGTGGGAGCTGGTCCTCCCTCCCCTCCCCGTGTGAGCCAGCACAGCCCGGGGAGAGCAGGGCAGGAGCTGGTCCCCAGCTCCCACCTGAAGCCAGGCTGTCTGGAGGGCACTGAGGACACCCTACCGCATATCAGGGCCCAGGACCGAGGCCTCCTTCTCCCACCCGAGTCCTGGCCCCTGGTGGCTCCAGGCAGCTGGGGTGGGAGCAGCAAGCACCCCATGGTCGGGCGGCTTTTCCCAGACTAGACCATTTCACCCTCAAAAGGGTGGCTATCCACCCCCCCCCGGGAACCTCCCCACCAGTGGCGCTTTTCAAGCTGCTCAGTGCCCTCTCTGGTGGCTCCCCCCGTCCCCGCTGGGTGGGAGCCCCTCTGGACAGAGAAAACAACGACAGCCATCTGGGAGGAGACCCACTGGCCACTGGAGCTGCCAGCAGTTACCCCCCTCCCCATCCAGGCTCTGAGCCCGCCTCAGCCCTGGCCGTTTAAAGACGTGTCCCTTGGGAAGTTCCAAGCAGAAGAACCAGGACGATGCCCTTGGGGCAACGTTGCCAGGTCCCTGTCCTGCCTCCCAAGCTAGCAGAACCTGCCCGTCCGGCCCACAGCCCAGCTGCCCGGGAGGAGGGTGGGCTCCACTGGACAGACTCGGTATCCTGGCCAGGCCGCAGACCAAGCCTCCACCTGCCAGAAACCTCACGCCACACGCGAGGGCAGGGGGTAGAGGTCACCAGGTGGCAGAGTAGGCGGGCAAGGCCCACACCGGCTCCTCCTGGGGCCGGGGAAGCCCAGGACCCCGCTGCCCCTCCGAATTGCTCAGGTTCTCCTGTTTATCCCACCCCTTTCCCCTAAGGACTGAAGCGGGCCTGGAGGTCCTGCAGGAAGGGCACAGCGAGGCCCCAGGCGTGGAGGGAAGCGAGCGGCCCTTCCGAAGCCCGGGACTCTTCCAGTGCGGCCCTCGAACCCAGGACGTCTGCCGTCCCCAGGCAGCGGCCGGGACGCGTCCCTCGGGCCCTGGGAAGACCCGCCGCGACTGCGGGCTGCCTGGCAGCCCGGGCGCCCCGCGGTGCTGGAGGAGGCGCCCGGCACGGGGCCGCTGGGCGGCAAAGGGGCCGCGGGGCTCCCTGGAGGAGGCGGCTGCGGACCGGGGCTGGCCACCTGGGAGGAGGCGGCGTCCAAGGCGCGCAGCCCGGCGCCCCCAGCCTGCTGCCGGGTCAGGGTCGAGACCGGGCCCCAAGAGTCCGCGCGAACCGGAGTCCCCTCTAAAAGTTTGTCCCCCAACAAAACCCCTCTCTGCGCCCCGCGTGGACAGCGGGACCGGCCCCAGGTGTGGCTCTGAGGACGCACGCGGCCGCCCTCCTCCTCCTCTTTGCAAACAACAATGGGCAGCCGCCGGACGAACGACAAGAGAAGCGAGTGTGGAAAATCCCCCAATTTTGCAGTCAACCGCGGGCGCTCGGGGGCCGGGCCGCGTGCTGCCCCCGCGCGGCCGCCCGCGGGACTGTGCGCGGGGAGATGGCGCCGCGGTTGATCTCGTGGTTCTCAGACTCTAAGATCGCACGGTGGGCCGCGAATTAGGCTTCATTCATGAAGCCCAATGTTAATGTGGCTGGCACTGTCCGAGCAGTGCAGTGACTTGTTTTTCTGGGACCATCACTGCCTGCCCCTGCCGCGTTCGTTTACTTTTCTTTGCCATTAAGTGAGAGATCACACATTGAAGAATTGATGAAATGAATCTTCAGGGGACAAAGGCACTGAGCAGAAGAGCTACGAGTGCTTTTCCCAGGACTCCACAAGCACTCAGGCCTAGACGCTGCCCCTAGCAAACAGTTCACATGCACTCTCCCGGCTGGGACGAACTGTGGCCACCGAACAGATAACCCAGGTAAGAAAGGACAGCGCGCAGAGCGCACCTCCTGAAGGCCTGGATGTGCCCGCTGACCTCCTGAAACCCCACGCCAGCCCCGGATCGTGCTTTTCTGTCCATTTTCCAGGACATGACACTGAGGACTCATCGCAGGGAGTAGCGAGAAGTGGTGGGGAATAGCGTGATGCAAACTGAGAGCCAGCGAGGGCTGGAGCTGCATTCCACTCGGCTGGAGCGTCCACTGATGGGTGGCTCATCTGACTTGACTTTAAGACGCCAGAAACTCACCTACAGCCTTGGGGTCTGACGTGCATGCGCAGGGCTTCAATCAAAATGGAAGACTGAGCAAAGTCCTACAGCCAACCAGGCAGATTTCCTTCCTAAGAGAATTATAGAAAGAAAGGGCTTCCTGGCTAATGTGGGTGCTCCCCATCAGCCAGTGTGGCAGGTTGAAGTTTGATTAAACAGCTTCTTCAGGAGATGTTCCTCCACAGGTCAGGCTGCTCTGGGACTTTATCACGGGCCCTTCTTTCCTGCCTGGGCCTCAGTTTGGGACAGTGAGATCATCACAGGGTGGGGCCTTCGGAGCTGCTCCAGCTTTCCCTTGAGCACTCTGGGCCCGTGTTCCCCCTTGGTGGCAGTGACGGTCACCGGGCGCTGAGTAGTGGCCCCTGCAGACGCTCTCACCGCCCTCACCCCTGGCCTGGGGAGCTGGGGCAAGCGCAGAGGTGGGGAAGGCAGAGTTCTGAGGCTTATGGCAGGCATCAGGATCCCAGCTCTTCTGACTCTCACAGGGTGAGAGTGGTTGACCCTAGAACCAGGGTCTTAACCCCTTTGAACCTCAGTTTTCTCTTCTGTAAATGGGTATCAGCCTACCCTCACAGACCTGCTGACGGAATTGGAAATGACATCGCTACAGTGCCTGGCACCCAGCGGATCTCCAAAAGAGCAGCCTTAATTATGATGTAGAACTTTGTAGAGGATTCTTATGTGGGTAAGAACATCTGGGGGGTGGATCTGGGGCAGCTCTGCGCCCTCAGCCCTCCAGGAAGGCTCCCCAGGGCTCAGCCACAGACTGCGTCAAGAGGCTGCAGGCAGAAGCAGGCAGGACCAGGCACATTGCAGGGTGGCCCCACTTGTGTCCCACCAGGACTGCACCCCCACTCCTAACAGGAATGAGTCACTTCTGGAGAAGACTGACCAAGCTGTCCCGACGACCCCTGGGTCAGGGACAGTTTTAAAGCAGCCTACGAGACAAGCAGGGGCTTCGGGGCCCTAGGTCTCACTGAGGACCCCACAGTATGGACTCCAGGCTGCACTGGGCTGTGTTGAGGGTGTTGCACCCGCCTGTCCGTAGCGGATATCCCTGCGGTCCTTTTGGAAACTGCATGCCGCCTGATCAGCTGGGTTTGGGGTGTGGGTTTTTCCAGCTCTCAGAGTTTGCTTCCAGGAGGGCTTTCTGGTGGGATGTTGTCCGTTTAACAGCTTTACTGAGGTATAAGTCACCCCCGATCATCGCTTCCAGACCTTAACAGAGCAGAAGGTAAGACACCCCCCTCCGCTCCCAGCAGGGCTTGATGTGGACACTAGGAGCCCACACCTGGCAGCCAGACTCCCAGAGCTTCAGAGCCCGCGCTGGCCTGAGCCAATACACTAGGGCCCACCGCGGGCGGCCCTGCCGCTGTGAGATCCTGGCAGGTCATTTCACGTCCCAGCCCTTCGCCTGCGTCTCCAAGGGGCTGGGTGAAATGACCTCCGAGAGTATTGCCAGAACCTAAGCAGCATGAGTGGGTACCTGGCGGGCGCCCCCGCCCCACGAATGCCGCGTTCTTCCCAGGCTGGGCGCCGAGTGAGGAATCCGCACCACCCTGCCTGCACGCGAGCCAACGGGTAGCGAGGCCTCCGCAGCAGGATGGGCCCGGGCCGCTGGACTCTCCCACCGAACCACGAAAGCCAGACTCTCTGGTGGGCATTCATGGTTCTTAAGAATTGGCTCAGTGGTTTATAACTTTTTCACTGGAGTATAATAAACATGGAGGGGGAAAAATGCACCTTGGCTGAAATTCCTTTCAAACAAGGAGGGAGACGTGAAGCCGGTCCGCAGGCCTCTGCAGACACCCCAGCGTCTCCTCCAAGCGGGGCTGTGGGGCACCGTCCCAAAGCCGGCCGTGGGGTGGGGGCATCGGGCAGCAAAGAAAAGCCTCGCTTTCCCTCCTGGCCCCCGCGGCGCGCGGCCCCCGCCGGCCTGGTCCCTGGAAGTGCAGCCCGGCCGGCCAGCGTTTGGAACTTCAGAGCCTCAGCGTGCAAGGTCAAGGCCTTTCCTCCCTCGCGCGCTGCGGGGGCGCGGGCGGCCAGGACTTGGAGAGGAGGGGCGACCCAGGCTCCAGAGGCGCCAGCCGCTGAGCCCCCCTTCTGCCCCAGGAGAGCAGACCGCGCCAGGGATCCGCGCTGCCCGGTGGTCCTCCACGCCTCTGCGGGCGGATTCGGTTCCCAGTGCCCAGCTGCCCACCCGCCAGCGGCCTCGCCACGGCCCGCAGACCCAGGTCCCAGCGCCCTGTACCCGCGGCTGCCCCAGGCACTCCGGGGGCGGGGCCGAGGATCCGCGCGGGCGGCAACGGCAAGAGACGCCACGGGGGCGGGCCGGGGGCGGGCCGGGGCGGGGCGGCGGCGGACTGCGGAGACGCGGCGGCGCGCGGGGCGGTGCAGAGCGTTCTCGGCGCGGAGCGGAGCGGAGCAGGCCGGTGCTGGGGGCGCGGGAAGCGCGGTGTGGGCCGGGACCGGGAGCGGGGCCGAGTGGAGCCGAGCCGGGCGTTGGGCCCGGGAGCCGGGGCCGGGCGGGGAGCAGCCATGGCGCCGTGGAGGGTCGGGGCCCGCGCCGCTGCGGGCGTCCTGGGCGCCGAGTAGCCGGGCTGGGCCGGAGCGCGGGCGGCGGCGGAGGCAGCAGCGCCCGCGCCCCCCGCCCTCCCAGGCCCCGCGCCCCGCGCCCGGGCCCCGGCGATGGTGACACATGCGGCGGCGGCGCGCCGGCGGCAGGACCATGGTTGAGCGCGCCAGCAAGTTCGTGCTGGTGGTGGCGGGCTCGGTGTGCTTCATGCTTATCCTGTATCAGTACGCGGGCCCGGGGCTGAGCCTGGGCGCGCCCGGCGGCCGCGCGCCACCCGACGACCTGGACCTGTTCCCCACGCCCGACCCCCACTACGAGAAGAAGTACTACTTCCCGGTGCGCGAGCTGGAGCGCTCGCTGCGCTTCGACATGAAGGGCGACGACGTGATCGTCTTCCTGCACATCCAGAAGACCGGCGGCACCACCTTCGGCCGCCACCTAGTGCAGAACGTCCGCCTCGAGGTGCCCTGCGACTGCCGGCCCGGCCAGAAGAAGTGCACCTGCTACCGGCCCAACCGCCGCGAGACCTGGCTTTTCTCCCGCTTCTCCACCGGCTGGAGCTGCGGGCTGCACGCCGACTGGACCGAGCTCACCAACTGCGTGCCCGGCGTGTTGGACCGCCGCGACCCCGCCGCGCTGCGCACTCCCAGGTGAGCGCCGGGGCAGCGGGATCCTCGCGTGGCTGCGTCCCGAAGGCCGGGCCATGTGCCCGCCGGGCTGTGCTGGGTCGTCCTGCCCTCCCCATCCCCCTCTCCTGCCTTCCCTAGCCCCCTTCCCGGCCCTCTTGGGACCCCCACTCGCCACCACCCCTCCCGACCTGCCGGCGCTCGAGGCTCCCAGCTCCTCTGCTCTGGCCGGCTATCACCGAGCTTTCTGACCTCACTCTCACCCTCTTCTTGCCTCATGCTGTCCCACTGCCGGCCTGGCTGCGCAGCCGCCCGGGTTTTCTCCAGGGTCACCGCCCGCTGCCCTCCGGCCGCCTCACCTGCTGTGCGCCATGAGGTCTGGCCCGCCGGACCTGGGGACTCGGGCTTCCAGGGGTGTGCGTGGCTCACCTGGAGTGTTGGCTTCCCCGTGCCCCTCCGGTGCTGTGGTCCCAAAAGTAGAAGTGCGAGTAGTGAGGGGCCGCCCCTGTGCCTAGGGTGCCTGCCTTCAGAGGGTGGGGGAGCTGCCAGGGAAGGGGGCAGGCCCTGCCCGCCTTCCTGCCGGTGTGCGCAGGTAGAACAAAGGCCCTGTTGACCTGGGGCTGGGGGCGGGGAGGAGACAGTGCGGCCTGTCCTTTCAGTGGGCCTGCCCGCCGAAGTCTTCCAGCACAAGCTTGCCTGGAGAGAGGAACAAAAGCCAGCGATGGGAGCTACCTTCCCCAGGAAGCCACCAGCCAGGTTAGGGGTAGCTGAGCTGGTCCAGGGAACCTATGCTGCAGACCCCTTCCCTGGGGTCCCACAGGTCCATGTCTACGGGAGTTGGGGAGCACAGAGCTGAGCAGCAGTGAGGAAACAGGCCATGGGACGGTGCCAGGGCAGCTCTCCTGGGAAGCAGTTTGTAGGGGCATCTGGGGTGCTGCTGGGTTTCCAGCAGTTAAAGTTGGGGTTATTTTCCTCCTGTTTCTGTTGGTGCCCATTTGTCCTGCAGGGATGCCCTGCGCGGCCTTCCTCTCCGAAGTCTGGGCTGGGAAGGGCCAGTAGCAGGGCTTCCTGTCTGCCTTTTGTTTCTCTTCCAAATTTGCCTTGGGACTGAGTTTGCAGACTGGCTGTGGGTAGGAGGCTGGGCGGCTGTAGGTGTGTGGCTGGCTCTCTGAGTCCAGAGGCTGCAGGCTCTCAGGTGTGCTTGGGGAGCCTCAAAGGTCTGGCCAGCCTGGAGCTGAGCAGAGTCCGAGTCACTGTTTTCCTGCACAGCTCTCAATCGTTGCTCTGTGGTCTTTCTCAGACTGTCAGGAAATTGGGGTCCTAGAGTTAGCGGGGCAACACACACACACACACACACACACACACACACACACACACACACTTCCGGCCCAGCCCTTCATCTGCTCTGCACAGATGCATGTTCCTGGGGCAGAGCCCCCTAAACCTGGTCCAGCCACTCTGCTAGGCTGAACTGGGCCTGAGACTGCAGCCATGCTCCCACCCGCCCTCCTGCCAGCCAGAGCAGTAGGCTTCTAGAGCTGGTGACCGACCAATCCCAACAGGCGCCTCCCTGCCTGTTGTGGGTGAGAGGGTTGGGGCTGCCCCCTTTGCCAGAGGGACTTAACAGCTCGGAGCTTAAGAGGAGTGCGTGGAAGCTTCAGGCTGCCAAGAAGCTGGAGCCTTTGAAGTAAGCCTGCTCAGCAGAGGCCACCTCAGCCCCAGATTGCAACCAGGACACTCTTCCTGCAGCCCTGCCACCCCTGTGGGTCCCGTGGGTGAAGGGCCTTGGCCTTCTTTCTCCAGAGTTTGTCCACAAGAGTGGGAGGACCACATGAGGCTGAGGGGACCCCAGGTGCTGCACCAGGGAGGCCTGGCTCCCCCTGCCCAGAAAGCACGTGTGGAGCAAAAATGGAAAACGCAGATGCCTCTAGCTGAGGTGGGCTGCCAGCCTGGAAATTGCCAGCTCAGCAGCATGCGGCCAGGTGGGGAGGGCCTTCCAGAGCCTTCAGGAGACCCCCTCTGCCGCCCACTCTGCAAGTGGGTTGTGCCACCAGGCAGGTGACAGCGCCCCGCCCTCCAAGTCCCTCTTCTCCGCCTCCACTCCCTGCATTTATGTTGCAGACACTAGGTAGATTGTTTTTTTAATGAGCTTCCTCCGGAGGCCAAGATATTCTTGGCTTTGTGCTTGCAGGACCGAGCTGCACTGAGGTCCCCCTGCCGAGGCTGTCCCGCCACCTGAGTCCTCTGGCCCAGGCTGGGGCTGGGCTAAGCTGCTGTGCTGTGGCAGTTGGGATGCACTTCCCCTATCTGCCCAGGGACTCAGCAACTCTCTGTCAGGGGCAGTGCCCATCCCTGCTGTGGTGCCTGATGTTGAGTGGGCTTGGTGTCAGGAGACTCAGGTGTCACCCTGGCCCTCCCGTGATGTCTTCGCTCTGGCTCTGCACTGCCCACTCCTTGTTCTCTGGGGACTGAGACCCTCTTTTCCTCCTGTCTCTGCCCACCTCCCTGCCCAAGACTGGCTCCCGGAACCTCTCCACCAAGCCCCTCCCAGCCCCTGCTGTGGTTTGTGAGGGCATAGGCAAGGTGGGCCTGGGATGCAAGTAACAGATGTGGGGGCTCTTCCCAGCTGCCAGCCTCCCCATTGCACAGCGTCCGCCTGGGCTGCTCTGAGCTGGGCGGACAGTCAGGTGACACATGGAGATGGACAGGTTTTTGACATCTTCCTGGAATATGGTTTGGAACTTCTAGCGGCTGTTGGTGCTTGGCTGCCTTGGTAGAGAGGAACAGGTGTGTGAGCAAAGTGCTGGCAGGTCCCTCTTTGGTCCTGTGTTCACCGTGGAGGCTGCTTCATCTGCTGACATCAGCCAGGGTGCTTGTAAGACTGCCCTGGAAGGACATTTCCTGGATGGTCTTGGAGAGCCGTGGCCATCCCCAGGCAGCAGCCAAATGGCCGGCCATTCCAGGGACCACTCGGTTAGAAGGTCTCAGCACCCCACACTCTGCTGTCACTCAGTGTCCTGATGGTGCTCCAGAGCCAGACCCTCCCTCCTTCCTCTTCCCATCCACCTGAAGGCAGCGCAGAGGAGGCACGGTCAGGGTCTTGCCTGGGCCGCCCTGGAAATGTCCCTGAAATCATGTAGGCTTCATTTGGGGCCACGGAGGGCATCTGGAGCCCAAGTGTGGTGTCTGGGCCACCTCGGCTGGGGTCCCGGGCCCAGCTCACATCCTCTCCAGCAGGGCCTCTCTGGAGCCCTCAGTGGGCTTGCAGCCTCTGTGACATTGCCCTGCAAGACAGTGCTTCCTTGCAGGAGGATGGCTGCAGGACCTGCAGGTTGGTGGTGTGCCCTCTCGGTGCCTGCAGCCTTGTCTTCGACCTGTGCCCTTCCCCATCCTCTGTGATCCCGAAGCCTTGTTAGGTTCCAAAAATTCCTGGTGCTGGGCCTGAGTGCCCTCCACCTGGCATGGCTGCTGTCCTCCCCCACTGTTCTGCCTGCTCCTCCCCTCCCTTCAGTCTGTGCTCAGATGCCTCCGCCTCCAGGAAGCCTCCCCTGGCTTTCTGTTCCTTGGCTCCCCTGTTGTCTTCGATGCCTCAGCTGCTCTCCCGTCTGCCACCCTGGCACCTGCACAGTGCATTGGCACTGCTGTGGTTTGATGCCAAGTGGGCACTGCCCTCATGCTGGCACTGCAAGAATGTTTTTTTCCTGGGCTCTGTTTCACCCTTTCCCTGTGACTCGGGTTCACAGAGTCAGTCTTGAGTGCCATGCTGTTCCCTGAGAACATGGGGGGCTCCTTGGTGGGGTGGACCAGTAGGGGTGGCCTTAGATGAGAGCCTTTGTTTCTGTGGCACACAACAGTTTCCACCTTACTTTCATAATCCCTTTCTTCTTTGAGATCAAGGGACAGACCCTTGTGATGGGGACAGATGTTACCCAGAGCATGTGACTGGGGCCAATGAACAGGACCTGGGGAATGGGCAGGGGCTGTCACTGTCCCCTGCATTGCCTAGAGAGGCCTTTGGTTGAGATGAGAAGGGAATCTGTGGTAAAGATGTTCCTAATTAAGTTTTTACTAAAAACAGATTTTTAAAAACCCTTCATTTTAAGCAGACACATGATAAGGCAAATTTCCTAATGGTTTGGCAATAGGATCATTTTAGATGGTCCGCTGGCTTGGGAGATCATTTCTGCCATGCTGCTCCAGTGGTCTTCACGCCAGAGCTTCCTGCCCTAGGCACTTCGCATGTAAAACCTGGGCCACAGGGAGTCCTGGGGACTCCTCTCCTGGATCAGAGAGTCCAATCCCAGAGAGTGTAGTGCCCACCTGGGCCCCAGGGCCAGGGAATCCAGGTTTTTTTCTTAGTGGGAGTTCTGGCTGCCATGCAGGGGAGTGGCCACCTTGGGTCTGGCGTCCCCAAGGGCCCAGGAGGGAGGAGGAGAAGGGGCATGGTTTTGTCGTCTTTGGGGACTGGGAGGCTTTTTCTTTCACAACCCGCTTTGTTGTGGTTATACTGATTGTTTGGTAGATGAGTGGGAGGAAAGCATGAGGCAGAGGGAGGAAAGGAAAATCATCCATTCCCCATGCATAGTTTTTCCACTGTAATTGAAGCCATCATATAAATTACACCGTAAATGTTGTCTGTTGTCATTAAAACTTAATATTTGAGTGGCTGCAGCTGCTCTGCTCTGGGTATGTGCCGCTGGCTGGCGGCGGCTGAGTGTGCAGGTTGCCCATTCTGGGCTCTGTGGGGACTGCTGCAGGACACGTCCTTTTCTGTAAATATTCTGCATAGCTCTGATTTCCTTTGGAGATTCCTAGGAGTGGAATTTCTGAGTTGAATAGTCTGAATGTTTTACTACTCTTGGTACAAATGTTACCTTCCTTTTCAGAGCACCCACTCCTGGTATGTTCCGAACTGTGCTGTGAGCGCCCATCTCAGTGGCACGCTCATTGGTATTGAATATTACATGAAAAAAAACTTTTTTTTTTTTTTTTTTTTTGAGATGGAGTCTCACTCTGTCCATAGTCTGGAGTGCAATGGTGTGATCTCAGCTTTCTGCAACCTCTCCCTCCCAGGTTCAAACAATTCTGCCTCAGCCTACCAAGTAGCTGGGATTACAGGCTCCTGCCACCACACCTGGCTAATTTCTTTGTATTTTTAGTAGAGGCAGGGTTTCACCATGTTGACCAGGCTGGTCTTGAACTCTGGACCTCAGGTGATCCGCCTGCCTCCGCCTGCCAGAGTGCTGGGATTGCAGGCATGAGCTACTGTGCTGGCCTATTGTGAATATTTTTTAAATTTATTAAATCACCAAAAAGTGATTATGGTTTTTATTGCCAAGCCTTGCCCAATGAGTGTCCCCTTGGGCCCATCTGTGTAGGGTGCTTGGGAGCAGCCATGCCCAGTCACCCCCATGCCCCCACCTGCTCACATGTGGCTGCATTTCACCCCTGCTGAGAGAGGGGTGCAGCTCCCAGGGGCCTGGGGTGTACTCGGGGTGCCATCACCATCCCATGTGGCATTTTGCAGGACTGAATTTCCCCTCTATGAAGAAGAGGCATGACAGGCCATAGGGGCATGCAGGGAGGCAGGCGGGTTGGCTCTTGTCCCCTGAACACTTAGCAGGCACTTGGAATGGGTCATCTTGTTTGGACCCAGCAATCCCACAAGACAAGTGTATGAAGATGGGCCCCATTTTCCACAAAAGGAAGTCAGGGCCCAGAGAAGACAGAGAACGTGTCAGTCCCTCCGTCAGCCTGGAGGGCCAGGAGCTAGCATGGGAACAGCTGTCAGTGTGTCCTGAAAGCTGTGTACTGCACCCAGCCCTCTGCTCCTCCGACCCCTGCACGGGCACAGAAGACTGTCCGCAGGTGCGAAAGATCGCCGCTGGCCCAGACCAGCCAGATGCAGAACACTAGGGCTTCTGAGAACTGGGCAGAAACAAGGGCAGTTTCACATGTAGGCCTGTGTGGTTGCCTTTACTGGAAGACATCTGGCAGACTTCACCCAGGGCCACAGGACAGGCATCACGCTGGGCTCTGGGCTCTGCAAAGATAGCGAGGCTGCCTGAGGGTCGGCCACCTGGCAGCAGAGACTGCCCATGGTGGTGCTTGGTTCCTGGCATAGTGTGGCCAGCCCCTTCTGCCACCTCCCCATAAGATGGGTTGTTCTCAGGTGCTCCCCTGGTCCTGCACCGCCAGTGCCATCACTAGCCTGGCCCAGGGAGGATCAGCGTGTGGGAGGCAGTGCTGGGTGTGTGGGGGGGTACAGGTGGGTCTAGGCTCCTGTGTCCTTGCTCTGCCTCGGTGGAAAGGAGGTGGGGAGCCCAGGAATGTCCCCAACCCCTCAGCTTCCCTTTCTGGGTGCTGTCACCAACCCACGTGGCATTTTTGTGGGACTGAATTTCCCCTCTATGAAAGACTGGGGGGTGTTTCTGGGTCAGACCTTGAGCAGCAGGGAGCCAGCAGGACTGGGCTCGACCCCCGCTTGGTGGTGGCGTGTGGCGGGTCTTTTGGGTTTGAGGTAGGAAGAGCGTGAGAAGCCGAGCTCTGGGGAGTGGTCACTGAGTGGTGGCATGTGAGGGCCAGTCATGGGAGCCCCGCTGGAAGGCCTGTGGGATTCAGGCGGGAGGCAGACTCGGGCCGTCCCCTGCCAGCTGCTTTTCAGGCACTTCTCTGCAGCCACCTGGACACTCACTGGCACCTGCTCTCCCCTTTTTGAGCCCACTCCACAGCAGCACTTACAGGTGAGGTGACATTTTGCTTGCAAAAAGGTTTTCATCTCTTAAGACTCTTGTTCTTGCCTTTTCAGAAACTCAGTTGGCTCTCTCTTTCTATGAAGATTTGCTGTCTGTTTTGGGTTTGGGTGGGGTCTGTTATGCTGAAAAAATAGTCCTAGCCCTAGGGGATGAGGTTGTTCCAGCCAAATGATAGCAAGCTGGTGGCAGCAAGAGGTATGCCCTGCAGTACCCTGAGGGGGTGGAGAAGCCTCCCGCACACACGGTTTTGCGGGATAAACGGGTGTAGAATGGAAGCAGCACTCTGAAAGCACAGTTAGGTTTCAGACACATCATCTGAGACCCAGCCAGTCACAGTAGGAGTGGGCAGTGGAGATGGGGCGGCGTGAGTGGAGAGGGGCCCCTGCCTGCAGGCCTGTTGCTTTCTGACTGTGGGACTTGTGGCCTAATGTCTCTGTTCCTTTCCTGAAAGTGCCCCTTTACTGATGGGGCATTGTCATGTACGCGCCCACACAGGAGTGTTAAAGTGCTGATCCCAGACCACCAACCCAGGGTAGATGCTGTCAGAGGACATTAGGGTCAGCAGATGGGCAGAGGGAGGCTGTCCAGCCACCAGAGACCACACGCATGCCACCCCAGGCATGGCGTGAAGCTGGGGCTGTTTCCTTGACCATAGAGTGAAAACCATCCAGGACAGCTCTCCCCTCCATGCCACCGGCTGCTCCTGAGCCAGCTCTGTGGGTGCTGGGAGCTGCGCTGAGGATTCACACCTGTCCCCGCCAGCCTGTGGCCTTCTTCTGCCACGGTGCCTCTGCCCTGAGCTCCCTCCCGGGCACAGGACCTTTGAGGCCCCATACCCACCCACTGTTGGTCCTTGATTCCTTGACTCACGACTCACACAGCGTGTGCTCTGGGGCTGGGGCCCACCTCCTTGGGGGATGCTGGTGGGGGTGACACGCCCCAAATTCCACAAGGCTGCTTCGGGAGCTCTTGGGTCCTCTCTGTGCAGACTGGGCACCGAGGCTGCGGTGGAGGGCAGGGAATCTGTAGGGCCTCAGCTGCCTGCTCAGGTCCTGGGCTGTGCATTGGGTGGGCTTTTTCTGGAAAGCTCTGCTGGGAATCCAAGGAAGAGAGGAGTGCCCTGGGCAGCCTCTCCTACCTTGTGGCTAGAGCCCATGGGTCTCATGGGCCCAGGTAGATACCTGCCTGAGCCTCAGTCTTCCCATCTCGGAAAGTCAGGAGAGGTGTCAGTCTGCCATTTTGTTCTGTAGAGAAACCAGTGACTTATTAACTGTGACCC
The DNA here is from genome assembly GCA_963574635.1 of Cheracebus regulus. NCBI lineage: Eukaryota > Metazoa > Chordata > Mammalia > Primates > Pitheciidae > Cheracebus > Cheracebus regulus. The sequence continues at coordinate 19,573 of CAUYQU010072227.1, forward strand.
TTGTGACCGCATGGCCACTCATAACCCCTTAGCATTCTGCAGTCTGGTGCAGGGCCAGTTCCTCATCTGGAGAGGGAGCCGTCAGCAGCTCTCCAAGTGCCGCAGTGAGGCTGACCGTGGGGCCAGGGCATCAGTGGGAGGCAGCTCCCGACGACCTTCACCTGGCCTGTCTTTGAAGGCCACACATGTCCAGCACAGCTGCCCAGGGTTGTTTACATGGAGAATGTTAAAAGGCCCAACAGGCAGGCCATCAGAGCAAATCACTAATTGTCTGGAAAGATACAAACTGGAGAGACTGAAACTCTGGAGTTAATTGTTTACGAAGCCTTGAAGGCCACAGAGGTCAGTGGCCGTGGGTGACCGCCCCCACTGGTCAGGATCCCAGCTGTCCTTAGGAGGGGCTTTCCACTGGTCAGCCCAGGCCACTGCTCAGAAGCTGTATCAGGTGGACATGGGAATGGCCAAGCTTTGGGGCCAGCCCAGTTTGCATTCTAGATCTGGCCCCATTTCCACCTCATGGAGTGAGAGAGGAGAGCCCAGCAAGGAGCCCACTCTGTAAGCTCCACGCTGTCCTTCACCCTCCACAGCAAACAGGGATGGAAGGTTCTATGGGTGACCCAGCAACAATGAGGGCAGGAGAGGCTGGCCAGAACCCACCTGGGGGCTGGAGAACCCCGGGACCATGCCAGAGTGGCAGCAGAGCAAAAGAGGAGCCCCAGGCTTGCAGCCAGACCAGCTGGGCCAAATCCTGGCTTTGTGTCTCACAAGCTTCTGTGTCTCAGTTTCCCCATCTGTAAAATGGGCATACTGTTAGTGCCTGTCCAGTAGGTAGTCACGTGGATTTGGACCCACAGTTGCACTGTGGCATCTGTTCACAGAGGCTAAAATCTGGCCCATCTTCCCTGGAGACAGGGAAGAGACCTCCAGAGCCAGCTAGGAAGTCAGCTCTTGTTCTCCCTCCATGAACTGGTTGGTTTGCAGAAAGCTTCTCTCAAAGCAGCTGAAGTCTATGCAGGTTGGGTCCTATTACCTGGGACATCACCAGGCGTCATCACTGGCCTTCCAAGGTGATGACCTGGAACATGCTGCACTTTAACTGTGGGGTCTCCTGCTCACCTTGGGCTATGGCCTTGGGACCGCCCACTGCCTTCCTGGCTGTGCCCACTTGACAAAAGGGTATCTCTGCCAGGATCTCCAGAAAGCTCTAGCCCTCCCTGGCCAGCAGCCAGGATGTAGATGCTGCACATCTGTCCTGATGCCTAGGTCGAGAGACCCTGTTGGTGGCAGCCTGACTGCACCCCCAGCCATCTGACTCCATCCCCAGCCATCTGACCAAGAGGAACTCAGGGTCAAGAAGAGGAAAGGGTGGATGCCGCATGATGCTGGCCCTGGGCAGAGGCCCATCTGGCTGAGGTCCCAGGCCTTGTTCCTCAGATGCAGTGGTTCTTCCCTCCCCCGGACCCCACCAGCTGCTATCACCCCCTGCATGCTATATCCGGGGGTGTAACTGGGGAGCCTTGTGAAGCTTCACCTCTGTTCCCACTGCAGGCTCAGAGCTGGGTGCAGTTTGCAGGCAAAGACCCCATGCACTGCACCCCACCCCACCCCACCCCTACCTCCCCACAGCCTCGCTCGTCACCACTGTCCTGCGTTGCCCATGTTCCCTGCCCTTGTGTTTATGCTTTCACCGTAGATGTGTCTATTCCTTAAATGATGCACAGTGCTGTTTTGATGTCACTAGCTTTCTAGAACCCTTATCAAACTCTACTTAACCTTCTGCAACTTGCTGTCTTCACTCAGCCTTGTGTAGAGATTTATCCCTGTTGCCCCCTGACATGCATGTTTAATTCATTGACTGCTGGACATCAAGGTAGCCTAGACGGATCTCTGCTTTGTTCTAACACAGCTGTGGGGCCGTCACAGTCCAGGTGCAGCCACGGTGCTTGCTCATGGTCCTTACGTGTCCCTAGGAGAGTGTCGGCGGGGGTTCTCCTCACCACCGTGCTGTGCCTGTGGTTCCCCATTGTTTGGCTGGGCACACTTGGCTCATTTCTGCCAGGCCAGGAGCCGGGAAATGGGACCTCTGTGCTCTGAGTGCATTTCCCCGTGGCGGAGAGATGGGCATCTTACCATGTGTTTATTGGCCACTGATATCCCCTCCACTGACCTATTCGTGTCTTTGGCCGATTTTCCCCTACAGGGTTGTTTGTGCTTTGCATATTGGTTTGTAAGGGTTCTTTATGGGTCCTGGTGCCAGGTCCTACCCGCGTCTCTCCTCCCATTCATGGTTTCATCATGTATGAGTTTGGGCCTGTGCTATCCCAGTGCCTGCACCAGATAGGGCCAGGCTGGCCCAGGCACATCTCGTCCTGCAGTCGAGGCACATGCCAAGAAGGGGTACACCTGCTGACCTCTGAACCCCATGGCACCCTGCTGGTGGTGGGAGCTCAGCCAGGGGCCTGTTAGTGTGAGCGGTGAGCAGATGGCAGCTAACCAGCATCCTCCCTGCAGCGTGCACCCCCCCACGGCCTTCCCTGGAGGTCCTCAGCAGTGCCCATGGTGGCAGCTGCACAGCACCGAGCCCAGGAAGGCCAGAAAAGCAGGCAGCTTCTCCTGTGCCAGGGCCCCTTACAGCCATTGGCCCCATATATTGGGATCCCTTTGAGATTGGGTGGGAAGAAAGGGATCCTGCAGCTAAACCGGAGCCTGGAACCCACGCTCTGAAGTCACAGGGCTCCCCCACTCCCAGTGAAAATCTGGGTGGGCCTTTCCCAGAGTGACGCCTGCCTGTGTCACCGCCGAGCCCAGCCAAGGAGCTGGATGTCCACATCCTGTGCCTCAGCCTCTCCCCATGACAGTGACAACACTGCTGTCTGTGCCTCTAGCCTGGTGCCTGGCCTCGCCCTCAGTCCCCAGCCACCTTGAGCACCGTCTGCTGTGGGTGCACGCAGGGCTGCCCCTGTGGGGCACTGCTCCGTGGATGAAGCTTCTCGCACCCCCTAGGAGAGGAGCGTGGAGGTGGCAGCCCCCCCCATCATCCCAGCCTTGGAATGTGCTCCTGCCCCATGTGGCCCCAGCCCCATACTTAGAGCACCCCTGCTGCCGTCTCCTCACTGACTTAGGACAGATGGGTCCACACATCACCATCCACCTGAGAATTAGAAAGCACTTTGTGCTCCAGGCCTTGCAGGAACAGATGTGGGCACGTGTTTGCAGCGCCTTGGCTGCAGGGGGAGCATCTCCCCTCTGAGTTATGAACTTTAGAGGCGCCTGTGTAAATATTTACCTCTCCAGAGCATTGGTGACCTTGGGAGATCGAGATCTGTAAGCACTGAGGTTTTGTGTTTGCGTCATGGTGGCCTGGGTGAGGTGGGGCGTCCTCCTGGAGCAGGGTTCCAGGCTGTCGAGTGTGCAGCTGCATGCCCCTGGAATCCTGGTCCACATTCCCTGGCAAGGAAAGCTTTGCAGCGGCATGGCCACGTCCTCCAGCCCGACCACAGTGGATGGAGGGAAGGCACTGTGCTGTGGGGTGATGCCAGTGCGGAGGCACTGCAGAGGAGCGGAGGCACGAAGGCAGGCATTCTTGCCCAGAGGGTGCAGTCTGGGAGCTGAGAGGGGCTGTGAGCGACTGCCACCACTCCAGGCCAGGCCATCCTCACTCAGACCTCACTGGCAGGGGCCACGTTTTGCAGATGAGTAAACTGAGACTCAAGAGCCTAAATCACTCATCACCTAAGGTCACTGGTGGCAGAGCTGGGATTCACACACAGGCCTGTGCCTCCGGGATTTCCCCCAAGCCCCTCCCCAGTGACAAGGTGCAGGCAGGTCATTCCCCAGAGTGGGGAGCAGGCACCAGCCAGGTGTGGGACTCATGCCTGCCACAGTGCCTGCCTGTGGGAGGGTAACACAGCTGCTCTGCGAGAGGGTGGGCTCGCCAGGGAGCCCAGGATGGTGCGGGGACCCTGGGCTGGTCTTGAGGGACCGCCAGCCCACCCTCCTCAAGGTGCAGCCGGATGAGTGGCCACCTACTGGAAGCAGCTGTCACCAGGTGTGATGGGTCAGCTCTCATGAGAGGATCAAGGGCAGGCAGAGAAGATGGTCTCCTGGGGAGTAGAGAGGGTTGTGATGTCACCTGTAAGGAGAGGTGCTACGCAGGTACTAAGCTGGAGAGAAGGTGGGCCCCAGAGTGAGAGCCGGTGATTCTCCAGCCCTGCCTGGGGCCTCAGCCGGCCAGGCTCCATCCCTTGCCACAGGCTCCTTCCTTCCTGCCCAGCCCGCCACAGCCCCCAGGGCTCCTGGTTGGAGGGGCTCGGCCTCTTCTCTCCTGCCTCCATTCCCTTCTGGCAGGCAGGACGGCGAGCAGGTCTGAGCAGTTGGTTTTGCTCACACAAGTCCAGACAGAGGGCTGCTTGTCGGCCCACCTCCTGAACCCTGCCAGAGTTCAGGCCTTCCAAGTCAGGCTTTAAAACCATCCAGGCAGGCCCATCGGGAAGCCGGGCCTGGTAAGGAGGGGTCTGTTCCTCTGCCTTCCTGGAAGCTGGGCTGGCAACATGCCCAGCAGAGAACGTCGTTCTTATATAGTAGAGGGCGGTCAGGTTTCAGCCAAGTGGGTAAAAGGCAGGTAGTGGGATTGGTGTGGGCTGTTCCAGGACAGAGCAAACCCTCATCCTTAAGCAAGTGGGTCAGCTGGGGACCCAGGCAGGCAGTGGGTCAGGCCAGGCCAGCAAAGGCTGAAGAAGCCCAGAATGGAGAGCTCAGAAGGCCCTCATAGCAGGGAGTCACCTCCTGCCCGACATTCACTCTGTACATTCCATACAGACCGCAGGCACTGCCCTGGGCCACCAGGAAGGCCTTGGGGACCAGGTTTCGTGGGTTGCCACAGAGCCAGGGGACGATGGCCTGCAAGTGTGTGTGGGGGCTCAGTCACCTGCCCTCCCCAGTGCAGCCCAGCCCAGCTGCAGGAGAGGAAGGTAGCCACTCCTGAGTGTTGTGAGATGCTGAGTGCTCCCACTGATCCAGTGAAGGCTCCACTGCCGTGTGACACTTGCCGCAACTGCTCTGCTAGAACACAGTGTCCCTGTCACTCTCCTCTGGTACATAGGTACCTCCATGTCTTCCCGGTGGCAGAGGGGTTCAGGCCAGCATCTGACTGCAGCAGTTATGTGCCTTGCTGCAGTGCTGAGGTCTCCTGAGGGGATCCAGGGGCAGAGGTCACCAGCCAGATGAGCAGGGCTGGGATCTGCAACCAGCCAGCCCAGGAACCTTTCGGGAGTCCTGTGCAGATGTCTGCTAGCAAGGCAGCCTCCAAGGGATGCCAGGGCTTTGCAGTCTATGACAGGCCCTTGTTTCCATCTCCCTCCCCTTAGCCAAAGACAACTCAGCACCCAGGCAGTGGTCCTTGTCTTGAGGGGCTAGAGGCCCTCCTCTCACCAGGCCTGAACCACACACCATCTCCAAACCTGGGGATCACCCACCCACAGGGAGACCCAATTTCTGAAGGCTCAGGCACACTTCAAGAGGAGAGCGTGGCTGGCAGCATCCCCTGGGGTTGGGGTGGCGGGGACTATGTTAGGGTTCTCCAGAGAGACAGGACTTACAGGATATATAGAGACAGGTGAGAGACTATTTATTAGGGGAATTGGTTCTTGCAATTATGGAAACTAAGATGACCCAAATCTGCCATCTCATCTGCAAGCTGGAGAACCAGGTAAGCCAGTGAAGAGGCTTAGTCCAAGGCCAGAGGCCCAAGAACCTGGGGCCTGCTGGTGTTAGGTCCCAGAGCCCAAAGGCCTGAGAACCTGGAGTTCTGATGTCCAAGGGCAGAAGATGGGTGGCCCAGCTCCAGAAGAGAGAGGAGATTTGCCCTTCCTCCACCTTCCTCTTCTTCCAGGACCGGCTCTGCACACAGGTGCTGGTGATGAGTGGCACAGTAGATTGGAAGGTCCCTGCTCATGTTGGAGAAGGCAGTGTTCCTTTCTCAGTCCACTGATTTGAATGCCAATCACAGACACACCCAGAAATAAAGCTTTACCAGCAATCTTGGTATCCCTTAACCCAGTGAAGTTGACACCTAAAGGTAGCCACCACAGTGGCCTTTGAGTGAGGGCCTGAGCACCCACAGTGGGCCGCAGTAGCATTCTCTCAAGGGAGCCTCAGCCGTTTATTTCCAGGCATCTGCCAGATGCCCCCTTTAGCAGGCAGGCTGGATGTCAGGAAGCAGAAGGGTGCTGGCAGGGCCAGTGGGTGGCAAGTGCCCACCTGATGGGGCTGGCCAGCCAGTGTCCCCCACCGTGTGTGCAAGAGCATCTCGGCCCACGCAGGTGCCTGTGCAGGTTGGACGTTAAGCTCAGGGTTGTGCATGATTTAGCACGAGACCTGAAAACTGCTTTTCAGATACTTCTGTTCAGTTTTTTTCTTACTGTTGTAGTAATGCATGCTGATTATAGAACTTGTTCTCCAGTACAGAGGCACTACGTAGGGCTGTCCCCAGCCCTCAAGCCAGCGCTGTGGGGGTTGTGCTCCATTAGGGTCAAGGTCATCCTGCTCCCAGCTCCTCCACATGGCCCCATGTCCCTGGGCACTTCAGTTGCCCTCCTGGTCCTGCCTTTGCTGTCCTCTGTGACGCTGCAAAGCACCTCTCGGACTACGTTTGGTGTGCATCTTGGGGCGTCCTTTCAGAGAGCATCAAGAGTGGAGGGATCCTGGCCGTGTGCCTCGCCCTTCAGCACCAGGAGTGGGACAGGCCCGGGCCCTGTGAAGGGCTGGCATTTCCTCCCAGGAATGAGCGGCAGGTCGGACCTGTGTGGGCCTGGCTCCTGGGGTATAGACTGTGGGGGACTAGAGAAACGTGGTCGACACTTTGGAGGGACACACAGGGAGGCATGAGGATGGGAGGGCATTGCAGGCAGAAGATGCTGTGAGCAAGGCCCACCTGGGCAAGGGCAGGCAGTTGGGGGAGAAGAAGTTGGAGCTGGCGAGAGGCCAGGCCTTGCCCTGTACGAAGCAGGGACCTGGCTGGCTTTCTTCTCAAAAGAGGCCTTGGAAGGATGGACTCAAGTGGGGGCCGATGCGGGAGAGGCCCCACCACAGAGTGATTGCAATGGGAGACCTCGCCACGATGGGAAACCTAGCCGTGGGGACACAGCATGGCTGGGCCTGAACCAGGAAATGCCTTGAAGCCCAGTAGTGGCAGGGGTTTCATGAGGAGCATCCCAGGTGCAGCTTGAGGGGGTGAGGGTGGGAGCCAGCCACCAGGCACAGGAGTAGCAGGAGGGAGCCACCATGTGCAGGAGCCACTCCATCACCAGCACCTGTGTGCGGAGCCCTTTCTGGACCCCAAGAGAGGACTGAGTCCACCCTCAGGGAGCCACTAGCCCTACACTAAGAGGGGCTGCAGATAGTCACAGGGCCGGGGCCGGGATTCAGTGAGAGAGCCCCACACGTGAACACATGCACACACACATCAGTGAACATCACACACCCACAGGCCCCTAGCCTTGGCTGCATAGGCCCAGCTCAGCTTGATCCATGTGTGCTGCCAGAGGCATTCTTGGCCTCCAGGTCAGCACCTGTGACCTGAGGGTCCCCCAGTTTAGCAGGTGGCCAGTGAGTCATGGGGCCTGAGACCAGGTATCCTCCCCTAGCTAAACCTCCCAGATACCCTGAAGCAGCCCCGCTAGCTCGGAGCACAGCACCTGGCTGGAAGTCCCCATGCAGTCTCCACTCTGCAGTCACACTGAGCAGTGACACCCACTGCCTCAGGGTGTCCTAAGGGATGGGACTGGCTTCAGGGCTCTGGCAGGAATATCTTCTGATTGGGGCATGACTTCATCCAGGGAGAGGAGCTGGCGGGCACCATGGAGAGCTCAATCCTCTGCCTTCCCTCCCCTCAGGCCAAGCTGGAGCCCCTGAGCTGTTCCCACCAGGGAGACACAGGCCAGCATGGTGTCCCTGACTGCCTGCAGCCCTGATGACTGTGTGAGCCTGTGGGGCCCAGGGATGCATGCTGCCTCATGTCCATAAGTGCCGGGGACCCCGTGGGGGCTGGGCCCGGCAGGCAGGGTCCAGCACATGTGCCCCTGAGAGTGAGAGGCTGGGGGACTCCCGGGACTGGCCAGGGGCTGATGGAACACCCACACTCACACACACGCCCCTGGCAGTAGCTCATGCTCTGGCGCCATGGTGACTCAGACATGTTCTGGAACAAGATTTCCTTTCTTCGTTACAAGTGGTGGGCACCTGGGGATGTTTCCTCATGTTTGAAATTCCTTCCCACTGGTCCCTTTAAGAACTGAGCAACTTTCCACTCTGAGGCTGGGCTGCTCTTCCATCCTGAGCCTTCGGAAGTCTTTTGAATGGTCCTAGGATATTAGAGGAGAGTCATTCCCAAAGAAGAATTGCTGTCATTGCAGACCCAGGAAGGGTGCCTGGAGCCACACAGCCTTGCTGCATCACACAGGGGCCCCTGGGAAGCTCTGCATGGTGCAGAAGCCGTGCAGTCCCTGGGGACCCTGCCCCACAGAGACAGGGAAGGCTGGGCTCTGTAGACCATTCAGTGGACTCAGGATGTGTCCAAGCACCCAAGAGCCCAGATTCCTCAAATATTGTGACCTGGGGCTCCTGTTCCTTTCTTTTACCCTCTCCAGCTAATGTCAGTGACAAGAGGTACTCATTTCTTAGGCAGGTACCCATTTCACCTGCCCTCACAACACCCAGCACACGGTGGTGGCTCTCCCTTGAGAAAGATACTGGCCCTGAGGCTAGTATGGGTGGGACTGGCTGCTCTGGAGGGTGAGACACGTCCCGAGCAGCCGGGAAGAGGGTCTTCGTTGGCACCTCCGCTTTGTGGGGCTCATGGTGTGACTTTGGGGGCAACTGGGTATGGCAGGGGCCCTGGTGTGGCTGGGTGATGGTGCCTTGCAGGAGCTGGGCATAGTCCCGGCATCCCCGTCCTCCACCTGTCACTCAAGGTGGCCCGCCCACCCTGCCCTCAGTTGTTTCAGCCTCAGCCGAAGAGATTGATTACCAACAGGCGCTAGACAAACAGCCCTGTTCGGGTCCCAGCTGTCCCTCCCTTCCTTGCTGAGGGAGTGACTGAAGCTGCTCAGCTTCAGGGGCCAAGAACCCGTAGACACCTCTGCCAACACCGGCCCTCTCCGCATGGCCCAGGTGCAGGGCTGGGAACAGGCGTACCGTGGAAGCCATACCTGATCACCATCGTGACCCAAGGTGGGGTTGGTTTGGGGGAGGGTAGGTGGTCCCTCCCTCTTCCCCAGTGTGCCCCCCTCCAGGTTCTGGGTAAGGACGGTGGCTGTATCTGGGGCTGCAGGCCCTCTCCGCAGGGCAGGGTGTGGGACTGACTGCCTTGTCCATGCCAGCTCTGTGCTCAGCTATGCCATGGGCTGGAGATGGGCTTGTAGGTCTGGCTGTAGGAGCATGAAGTCTACTTGGGACTCGGAGAAGCCCCCAGTTTTACAGAGGAAGCCTTGGTCCTTAGTGTGGTAAATTCAGCAGCATAGGCAGAGTGTTACCCAGGCCCAGGTCTGACTCCCATTCTGCCCCAGCCTGGGCTTTGCAAGATAACCTGAGCGCTCATGGGAAGGGGCTGAGATGACCCTGGCCTGCAGGTGGGGTATAGCCCTCTGCCCACCCAGAGCCACCCTGCCTTGCTGACACTGCTGTTTGTGCCACCGCAGGCCATGTTTCCTCTGTCTGCTCAGAGCCCAGGGGTCTACCGCCCTTGCCTACACCCCCAGCCTCCGCCTGGCAGATGGGCCGGGATGGGTGAGGGGTTATGAGTCTCAGCTCCCTGCCCTGTGTGCCTCTGTCTCCTTGCCAGCTGTGATTACCCTCTGTAACTCAGCTCTTTGCCAGGGGCCTGGCACAGGTCGTGTGTGGCCTTCAAAGACAGACATAGCCAGCCCAAGCCCCACTGTGCTCCTCACCGGCATGTGAGCCATCTGTGCTTCAGTTTCCTCATCCACCAAATGGGGCTGGGCCTTAGTGTGCCTTCAGCTGCTGATATGGCTCTTCCCTGCTGGGCCTGGGGTGTCCAGTGCCTAGGGTAGGGGTCTGGAAGACAGAGCACGGCCTGCCATCCACTCACTCTGCCCACCGAGACTGGGGCCAGCAGAGCTTCAGGAGCATAATTTGCAGTCTCGTGTTGACCTCTTGTAGTTTACTAAGAGCTCACAGAGGGGCTGGCTGGGATGGAGGGCTCACTCCTGCTGGTGGCCTGTGGCTGAGGGTGCAGCCACAGCCTCGGTTTGCCCCTTTGAAGGACAGGAGAGTAGAGTACCACCTCCCATACTGTTGGGGTGCGTCCAGGAGGCGTGGTGCAGAGCAAGGAGGGGCTGTGTGCTCCCTGCTGCATGGCAAGAGGCAGGCACTTGCAGAGCCTGCTCTGTGCCTCCACAGAACAGAAACTGGGTCCTTGGCTGCGCCACGTCCAGGTGTGTTTCTGCCCCTTCTGAGGCCGATTCTGGTGCCCTTGCTTGGCCTTTGGTCCTCTCGTTCCGAGACAGCCAAGGAGTACCCTACACAGTTGTGCAGGAGGGGGAGCGAGTGAGGGGCAGGTTAGGCCTGGGCCAACCCCACTCATGTCCCTGGTGTGGCAGTGCCCAGGGAAGTACTGCCTTCCTCCCTGAGAAGCTGTGGAGGCTTGGCACTTGGACACTCATCATGGGAGAGCCTTTTTTTGTTTTTGATCGTGGTAAAGTTTACATAACAATTAATTTACCATTCTAACCATTTTTAAGTGTACAGTTCAGTGGCATGAAGTACATTCATATTGTATAGTCATCACCATCATCCATCTCCAGAACTTTTTCAAAATCTTCCCCAACTGAGCTCTGTCCCCATTCAACACGAACTCCCCATTCCCCTCCCTCCAGCCCCTCACGCCCTCCATCCTATTTCCTGACCATAAATTTGGCTGCTCTAGAATAACGAATCTGAATGGAATTATATGATACTGTCTTTTCACGACTGGCTTAGCACATTTTAGGGTTCATCTATGTTTTAGCCTGTGTCCGAATCGCCTTCCTTTTTAAGGCTGAATAATATTCCATGTCTGTATGTACCATATTTTGCTGATCATTCCTTCATCTGTCAGTGGACACTTAGGTTGTTTCTTTCTTGCTATTGTGAATGGTGTTGCTGGGAACATGGGTGTACAAATATCTGTTTACGTCTCTGCTTTCGGATTGTTTGGGAATATATCTGAAAGAGGAATTGCTAGATCATATTTTAGTTCTATATCTCATTTTTTTGAGAAACCACCATACTGCTGTTGGAAACAGATGCTCAGTGCCACAAAGAAAAATCAGCACTGAGACAAAGGATCTTTCAGCAACGCAGTTTTTACTTCCTGGACTGCAGGAAGGGTACCCTCGCTAGCCATCTTGCCATGAGAGTATAACGAACAAAGAAAAGCAGATATATTTATCCCTTATGCATTTGGGGTCGTCCTTACTGCTGTATCTGATCTCCTTTGGCTGGAGCCACACATCACAATCTAAACTAAAACTCAATTGGCTAACAACTTAAAACTTTTTTAAACAGGTAAAAGCAATGGCGAGCTGGGACATGCCTACAAGCACATCCAGCACAGACCTCTTGGTTAAAATACAAGGACGTAGAATGTGCTACGTGCCTGTAAGCATGGCATGTCTAACAGCTGCATAGGATAGGGCTTAACAAAGAGTTATTAGCACACTTATGATTTATTCTTTAACAAGAAAGGAAACTTTAAAGAGGAACTTTCCTACTTCCCACACTGCTTTCCACAGTAACTGTACCATTTTACCTTCCCACCAGCAGTGCAGAAGGGTTCCGGTTTCTCTGCATCCTCGCTAGCATTTTTTCCTGTGTTCTGGTAATAGCCGTTCTGATGGATGTGAAGGGGAATCTGATTTGCATTTCCCTAATACCCAGCAATGCGGAACATCTTTCATGTGCTTGTCAGCCATTGGTTTATCTTCTTTGGAGAAGTGTCTACTCAAATGTCTGCTGCACATTTTTTAATTGGGTTAAGTTATAGGAGTTCTTTATATATTCTGGATATTCATGTCCTATCAGATATATGATTTACAAATATTTTCTTCCGTTCTGTGGGTTGCCTTTTCACTCTGTTGGTATTATCCTTTGATGCACAAACATTTTTTATTTTGATGAAGCCCAATTTATCTGGTTTTTGTTGTTGTTGCTTATGTTTTGCTGTTATATCCAAGAAATCATTGCCAAGTCCAGTATCATAAAGCTTTTCTCCTGTGTTCTAAGAGTTTACAGTTTTAGGACTTACCATTAGTCATTGATATATTCTGAGTTAATTTCTGTGTATAATGTTAGGTAAAGGTCCAATTTCATTCTTTTACATGTGGAAATCCAGTTTCCCCAGCACCATTTGTTGAAAAGACTGTGTTTTCCCCCATTTAATGGTCTTGGCACCATTTGGCCATATATGCAAAATTGATTTCTGGGCTCCTTATTATATTCCATTGGTCTGTATGTCTGTCTTGATTTGACTACTGTAGCTTTGTCGTTAAGTTTTAAAATCAAGAAATGGCAGTCCAACTTTGTTTTGTATTGGTTTTGGTTTTGGGTTTTTTTGTTTGTCTGGTGTGTGTTTGTTTGCTTGTGTGTTTTTGAGACCGGGTCTCACTGTCATCCAAGCCGGAGTGCAGTGAAGTGACCGTGGCTCACTGCAGCTTTGACCTCCCAGGCTCAAGCAATCCTCCCACTTCAGCCACCACAGTAGCTGGGACTACAGGCACTCCACCGTGCTTGTCTAATGCTTTAATTTTTTGTAGAAACAGGGTCTCACTGTTGGCAAAACTGCTCTCAAACTCCTGGGCTCAAGCAATCCTCCCACCTTGGCCTCCCAAAGTACTGGGATTACAGGCACGAGCCACTCTTTTTTGTCAAGTACCTTGGCTAGTCAAGATCCCTTGAAATTTCATATGAATTTTAGAATAAGTTATTCTGTTTATGCAGCAAATACTATTGGGATTGTGATAGGGATTTCATTAAATCTGTAGATTACATAAGTAGTATTTCTATCTTAACAATAGTAGGTCTTTCAGTTCATGGACATGGGATGATTTTCCATTTATTGGTGTTGTCTTTAATTTCTTTCATCACTGTTTTGTGGTTTTTAGTATACGAGTATTTTACTTCGTTGGTTAGGTCTCCTCCTGAATACACTTTTTGTTGCCATCAAAAACATTGTTTTGTTAATTTCCTTCTTGTATTGTTCATTGCTAGTGAATAGAAATACAACTGATTTCATTTAATTTTTATTTTCTATCCTAGAACACTATTTTTTATTATTATTGGCTTATTGGCTCTGACAGGTTTTTTTTGTGTGTGGATTCTTTAGGATTATCTACATATAAGATTATGTCATCTGTGAAGAGAGATAACTTTCCTTTTTTCAATCTAAACACCATTTACTTCTTATTCTTACCTAATTGCTCAGGCTAGAACTTCCAGTACTCTGATGAATAGCTGTGGCAAAAGTAGGCATCTTTGCCTTGTTCCCAATATAGAGGAAAGCTTTCAGTGTTTCACCATTGAATATTGTGTTAACTGTGAGTTTTTCATATCTGGCTGTCTTAGTCTGGCCTCTGTAACAAACACTATAGCCTTGGTGGCTCAAGCAGCATTTATTTCTCACAGCTCTTGAGACCCAAGTCCAAGATGAAGGAGCCAGCAGATTTGGAACTGGTGAGGGCTTGTATCCTTTACATTTCCCATGGCCAAGAGAAAGAAAGCCATCTCTTGTGTCTTTTCTTATGAGGGTACCAGTCCCATTCATTATGGCTCCACCCTTATGACCTAATTACCACCCAGAGTCCCCACCTCCAAATGCCATCATATTGGAGATGAGGGCTTCAACAGGAGTTTTTGTGGAACACACACATTCATTCCATAGCAATGACCTTTATTACATTGAGATAGTTTCCTTCTTGTTCTAGTTAGTTGAAAGTTTTTATTACACAGGTGTGTTGAATTTTGTCACATGATTTTTCTGCATCAGTTGAGAGGATCATGTGTTTTTTTTCTTTAGTTCTGTTAAATGTGGCATACTACATTGATTTTCATATGTTGAACCATCCTTGCATTCTAGGGATACATCTCACTGGGTCATGATACATAATCATTTTAATATGCTGTTCAATTCAATTTGCAAGTATTTTGCTGAGGGTATTTTCATCAGTATTTATAAGGGACATCAGCGTGTAATTTTCTTGTAGTACCTTTGTCTGACTTTGATATCAGGATAGTTCTGGCCTTATAGAATGAGTTAGGAAGCATTCTTTTCACTTCAGTTTTCCGGAAGAGTTTGGGAAAGATTTGTGTTAGTTCCAGGAGAGCCTCTCAGGTCCCAGCATGTGCTGGGAACTTAGCCACAAGCCTTGCAGTCAAGGATAGGGACACCCAGGCAGCTGCCTGGCTGTGCAGCCCTGAGCAAGGGGCTTCACTGTGCCTGACTCCTCAACTATAAACGGAGAGGAATGGTACCCCCTGCCCTGAAGTGGAGAAAAGAATGGTACCTGTTGCCTTGGAGTGAGGAAGGAACCAAGTGAGCCAGTATGGGTGTGGCCAGCACAGAGGAGGCAGCAAGGATGCTGCCTGTGCCATCAGCCAGCAGCATCTTACAGTGTTCACAGCAGCCCTTCTGTCCTGCAGCGGAGGGACCCAGGGCTCAGAGGGCGCTGGATCTGCACATGGTCACTCGGCTGCTGGTTTCTCACTGGGCACATCCAGATTCTTCTGACTTCAGACTCCTGCATCCCTGCTTTGCCACAAAGGAAAACCAAGAGGGGGAGGTGGGTTGGAGTGGGTGGTGGGGCCCACTGAGCCTTGGGTATCCTGGCAACTGCCTCTTGTTTTCCTTGTTCCTCTTGGAGCCCTCCTGGGGAGGCCAGGGCTGTGTCCATGGACAATCAGCATAAACGTGCCTGAAGGAAGGAGTTTCAGGAAATGGGGGGCTCCAGGGCCTGCACACCTCTGTAGCTTGTGGGCCACAGCCAGGGAATCCCAGAGCCTGGGTGTGGGAGGGCGGTCCAAAGACCTCTTTTGTCTGTCCCTCCACACACACGCGCACGCACACACACGCACGTGCCCCCCAAGCCTGCCTCCTTCGTGGTGGAGCCTATCTACTGCCCACTAGCACCCCCTCTTCTCCCAGCTCTCCAGGCCCCAGAGCCCTGTCCTCAGAGGGGCTGCAGCTCCCAGGTGGGAGCGCAATGGCATCTCCTTCCTGTCTGGGCCACCAACCTATTGAAACTGATGTCATGTTGAGGACAGCCAGCGCTTCTTGGCTGTGACAGGCTGCCCTAGGGTGAACAAGTTTTTAAAAGTGGCAGTTCCCTCCCGCCCAGGAGTAGACAGGCTGGAGAACAAGGGAGGACCCCAGCCCTAGCTGGGCAGAGCCCTCTCCTCCCTCGGGGCTTCGGTACTTCTCTCGATCACAGCCCACCCCGCTCTGTGCCCCATCTGATTCAGTAGTCAGTGAGTTATCACTGGCCTGCTGCAGGCTGTCCAGAGCACAGTGCCAGGGCCGGGGTGGGGTATGTATGACAGAAGAGCCATGTGGGCTCTCGATAGGGAGCTGTCAAGTCCAGGCTCAGGTTCCATGGGCCCAGAAGCTGAGATGCAAAGGACATTGCTTTGTGGAGTTTGGGGCAGGTGTCCAGCAGAGGGTCTGGGCCAGCAGGGCAGGTGCAGAGAGGAGAGGGCAGGACCATGGCCTGAAGGAGGCACAGAGCTAAGCCCACTGGCTTTGGGGCCTGGAAATGGTGCCATCGGTGTGGTTTCAGCAGGGATCCCAAACCTGTGGCCAAACCGTTGCCCTGGGGTGTTCAGCAGGACTTCTACATGGGCTTCTAGAGGTCAGCTTCTGCCTGGCTCAGCATGGCTATTCCACACGTAGAGGCTGGCCACAGGAGACCCTGCTCGCATAGCACGGCCCTCCCAAGCCAGTGTTTAATCCCACCTTCCTCAGCCCCCAGAGAACCCCCAAGACAGATGCTCGGTATAAATGTAACTCGCCTTTCTTTACTGATGACCTGAGGCCACCTGACGGCCTCTCTTTGCCCTCTATCCCCGTGGGCCCCAAAGAGTCTGGAAGCATATTCCTGCTCCAGCCCCGGGCTCCCCAGGCCTGAATGCCGTCCACACCAGCCCCCTGGTTTTGCTAAACATGCCCCGAGGCTGTGGCCCCGGGAAGCGCTCCTCAGGGCCAGGGTTTGCTGCTGCTCTTCCTCCAGCTTCGGAGGACCCGACCCCTCCTGGGGTGTGAGGAGTGGTGGTGGTTTCTGGGAAATCTGGAGCCACCCCAGTGTGCCCAGCAGGTGGTGGAAGCTGCCACAGTTACCCCTCAGACTAGCTTTACTCATGGCTTTAGAGAGTGGCGGTCATACTTCATTCCAGGCCTCAAAGCCTTAGCCATTCTGATTCCTTGCTCTGCCCAGGCCCAGGCTGGCCCTTAGGCAGGGTAATGGGGAGCCAGGCCAGAAAAGGGGAAAGCGCCATATTGTGTGATATGCCCGACGCTCAGAGCAGCCTCTGCTTGGGAGCGGTGCCCTTCCGCAGGGAGTCGGGGTGTGCGGGTGGTTTGGGAGTGCCTTGCTGGTTTGGGCCCCACTGCCTGGCCCTCGGGAAAGGAGGCCCAGTGTGGAGGGGCGGAGGTTCCATGGGCCCAGAAGCTGAGATGGAACCAGCTCCACCCGGCCCGTGGATGGAACCACACAAGCTGTGGGCAGGTTGAGGGCCGCAGCCACGCCAAGGACCCCAGACCCAGGGTGCTCTCCAGGGCCCGTTTACAGTGGGAATGGCAACAGAGCTGAAGAGGCTGACAAGTGGGAGGCCTGCCTGGACTCACCCTGCCTGCTGCCCTCCCCCACACCCCGTAGTCTCCGGTGCCCTCTTGTGAGTCGAGCCGTCTTTTCCAGCAGGAGCCCGTCAGCTGACAGCACCCCGCCTGCCCGCCCCGCTGTGGCCTCGTGAGTCAGCCCCTCTTCCCCCACCCTTCCCCCTGTGCCATGTGCCTGGCCTGCAGCACACTCTGTGCCCTGAATTTGGAGCCTCTGCACAGGGCACTGCCATCCCTACTTCCCACAGCCTTTCACATGCTGCCCACATGCCATGGCCTCCCCATGAGCCTGGCCGCCCTCCCCAAGGCAGGGGTGGTCCCTCCACGTCCTTGCCGGGATGCCTGGTTGGTCCCTCCCAGCTTCTGGGAAGCGAGTTCCCAGAGCCGCCGGGGTGAGGAGCATAGTCTTCTCCAGTACAGGTCTCACCTGGGGTTGTTCTGTCCCCAAACTGGTGTGGGCCCCCCTGCCCTGAGAAGGTGTTGGGTGGGGAGCTGGGCCTGGAGTGCAGGGCCCATCCAGGCCAGGGTCCTGCCAGGTCTGGGCCCCATGGGAGGACATACATGGCGTGAGCAGGCCCAGACTGCCTGGCATGGATCCTCTGGGGACCCCTCTCCCCACACCTTCGCCAGGTGTTCTCTGTAGCAATGGCAGGGCCTAGAGCTGGGCAGGGCCAATCATCCCTGGCACTCTAGCTAGTCCCCACCCCTGGCCTCAGTTTACCGTCCTCACTGTTGCCCTGTCCCGCCGCCCTTGCCAGCTCCATCCAGCCTCAGGAAAGCTCAGGCCTCTCTCCTGGCATCCAGGGGCCTTCTTAGCCTATCCGTTCCCCACATAGCCACCCTGGGATGGAGGAGCTTGGCAGGGGCTCCCCTGGGTGGGCTGAGAGAAGAGTGTGCATTCAAAGGAGGCTGCCAGCCCTGAGCAGGGAGGGAGCTGGTCAGAAGGAACAGAGGGCAAGAAGCACCTGCAGGGAAGCACGTGTGTGCTCAGGTGGGAGAGCCTGTGGACAGATGCCCCCCGCACCCTCCCAGCAGGCTACAGGGCTGGCAGCCCTGCAGAGCTGTCAGCCACGTCCTTGCTGGGGTGCCTCCATGAGGTCTAACTAGGGCCTTCCCATGGAAAGAGGAGGGGCAAGTGATGGAAGGCAGCAGGACTGGCGTAAGGCAACAAAAGCCCCAGGCTGGAGAGGCCGTGCCAGGTGAGGCACACAGCCCATGCCCTGGCTCCCTTGAGGTCCACCTTGCCCCAGGCAGGGCATCAGCCTCTGGAGGGCCCGGGTCTGCAGCCAGGGGCTCTCCCTCAGTCCCTGCTGAGCTCATTTAGAAGCTGGCTGCTCCTGCTGACACACCTGCTGAGCTCACCCAGTGCCTGGGGCCCTCCCTGCCCCCCAAGAGACATGGGAGGATCCAGACTAAGGAGGCCACTGCTTCCTCCTGCTGCTCCAGTGCCATGGCCCCCTAGACCTCCAGGACTGGCACATCACTGAGAGCAAACCCACAGCCTCAACTGTCGGGTGCTCTGGACCCAGGGCAACGGCAGTGGGCAAGAAAAGGAGCCCTCCCCCATGCCGGGGACTCCAGCTGTCTGAGAAGGTGTGTGAAGCCCCCAAGCTAGTAATGCCTGCACAGGGTGCTCAGTAAAGACAAGGACAGGCAAGGGGACTCTGCCGGGACAGTTGGGTCCCTACTTCCTCCTTGTTTTCTTCCATCAGCTGAGACCCCTAGTACATGCAGAGTTGCCTCAGAGACAGTGGGCATCTCTGTCCTGTCATGATCTTGGAGGGAATGCATCTGGCTCTTCCCCATGGGGACCATGCTTGCTCTAGGTTTTGGGGATACTTTACCAAATTAAGGAACTTTTTTTTTTTTTAAGACACACTTTCACTCTTTTGCCCAGGCTGGAGTGCAGTGACACAATCTCCGCTTACTGCAACCTCCACCTCCAAGGTTCAAGAAATTCTTGTGCCTCAGCCTCCCGAGTAGCTGGGACTATAGGTGCATGCCACCATACCTGGCCAATTTTGTTTTATTTTTTTATTTTTAGTAGAGACAAGGTTTTGCCATGTTGGCCAGGCTGGTCTCGAACTCCTGATCTCAAGTGATCCACTTGCCTCAGCCTTCCAAAGTGTTGGGAGCCACCCACACCCAGCCAAATTAAGGGACTTCTGTTTCTAGTTTCCTGAGAGGTGTTTTTTGTTTTTTGTTTGAGACAGAGTTTCACTCTTATTGCCCAGGCTGGAGTGCAATGGCGAGATCTTGGCTTACCACAACCCCCGCCTCCCAAGTTCAAGCAATTCTCCTGCCTCAGCCTCCCAACTAGCTGGGATTACAGGCACCCACCATCACGCCTGGTTAATATTTTGTATTTTTAGTAAAGACGGGGTTTCTCCATGTTGGTCAGACTGGTTTCAAACTCCCAACCTCAGGTGATCCGCCCGCCTCAGCCTCCAAAGTGCTGGGATTATAGGCGTGAGCCACCGCGCCCGGCCTCCTGAGAGTTTTTTATTAGGAATAGTGTTTAATTTTAGCAAATGCTTCTTAGACATTTGCCGAGATCTATAATCTGTTGCAGCGATGAGTCCCATGTATGGATTTTCTCCTGTTGAGCCATCCTTGCATACCTAGGTTACTAAGTATGGTCATAGTATAATATCCCATATGCTCGATTGGCTTGGATTTGATAAGGCTTTTGTTCAGGAGTTTTTGTATCTGTATTTGAACTCAGTGAGCTTAGCAGATGTGTCCACGAGGCTGCGATTTTCCTCTCTTCTGCGTTTGTCTGACTTTGGTAGTAGGATTATGTTGGCCTCATAGAACGAATTGGGAGTGTTCACTGCTTTACTGTTGTTTAGGAGGTTTTTCTTACAATTGGATAACCTGGTTCTTTTAAAATTTGGTAGAAATAGCCTGGTATTTGCTTTGTAGGAATTTTCCCCCTTTTTATCTTGAAAAATGTCAAACTTACAAAGTCATTGAAATAGTAGCAAAATGCACCTCACACCTTTCACCTAGACCCACTGCTGGTTAACATTGTGCCATATTTGTGCTTATGAGCGGGTGCTGGTGGGTGCTCTCGCTTGCTGTCTACACATAGGTATAGCTGTAGATACCTGTGTACTTACATGTGTGTTTATATATGTAGTTACATACATGTTTCTGCTTCTTAGTAGAAACATTTGAAAGCAAGCTGCAGGCCTAAAATCCCTAAATATTTTAGGAAGGTTTTAAACTACTGCTTTGGGTTTTTTTGCGTTTTGACATTATAGGGCTCTTTGTGACTTTCATGTTTGGACATTTTATACAAATAATTTGACTGACAGCTATTCTCTCTCTGTCTCTTGCATGTTCTCCTGGTGCCTCTGACCTGTGGCTGGTGAGAGCAGGTAAGTCTGTTCCAGCAGTTTCTTCTCCTTCCCTGCCAGCTGGGCTGGGCCCATCCTCATGCCAGAGATCCTGCTGTGGTCTCCAGGAGGCATAATGTCTCTCTTGTGCAAGGAGGAAACAGATGCCAGATGCATTCCTTGGGAAACTTGTCAGGTGGCAGGTCCCTTAGCAGTCTGCTGGGTGGCAGGTCCCTTGGCAAGCTAGAGACCTGTTTCCTAGCTGCCGATGGCACACTGGGTTCCTGAGAGAGCCCCATTCTCCTTTTCTCAGGGACCATGCACGTGGGTCAGTGGCAGACATGCCTTGTGGCCTGTGAAGTCAGCCACCTCAGGTATCTGGGAGACTCTGGCTGTAGAAGGATCTCTGAGTCTCCATTTGCCTATCTGCAGAGGGCATCCAATAGTGGCAACCATATCAGGGGTTGCAGGAATAAAATGAGCAAATGCCTGCTGGGCCCCAACCTCTTTTGGAGGCACCGACCACAAAAGTGCTTGATGGAGGGCCATAAAGTGGCTAGGGGGTCCTGGTTCTGGAAGAGTTGGCATTCCCCAGTCCCCAGGGTCACTGCTTAGGTGACAGCTTTCTCAGTGTGTCACCCAGAGCTATTGCCCTCCCTGTGAGCAGAGCCAGGTCAGCGGGGCCGTGGGAGTGTAGAGTCGGATGCTGCAGTTAGCTTGGGCCCTATGGCTTATCTCTGGGGTGTGCTATTTCGGCTCTGAATTTTTTGGGGGAAAAATATTCTACATTCAAGAGCACGCAAGGCCATCTCTCCCCAGCCCCCTGTGGGTGTATGTGGGCTCAGGGGTTGAGGGGGAGGTGTGGGCCCCTCTTCTCTGCAGAGAAGCTCTGTGGGGTCGTGTGGGTGAGAACCAGGAGGGCTTTGCCTGGGACCCCGAGATGAGTTGCTGTGGGACGTGGAGCCTGCCATCAGCTGTGGGGTCAGCAGGAGGTGGAGCCTGGAGTGGTCCCAGGGACACCCTCAGTGACCCTCAGATGCATTCTCGCCCTCCTGGCTCTCAGAAAGGCTGATGGCTGGTGATGATCCTGTGGCTTTGGAGATGTCCTGAGAGGCCACTGGGGAGGCCCTGAGCCTTTCAGGCCTCCCTGACTGTCCTGCCTCCTGTGAGAAAGTCAGATTAGGTCGTGTATGTTCTCCTTTTGTTTGTTGTATAATGCATGCTTGGTTATATACAACTGAAAAAATACAGAAAAAGTAGAAGAAAAAATGGCCCAGGGCACTAGGCCCAGGGAGAAGCTGTCCTCTCACCTGGCGCAGGCTGCATTTCTGCTCCATCTCTCCAGTTTATGTATTTCCCAGAGTTGGCATCAGGCTGTACCCACAAGCTTTGATGTGGCTCTTTTGCTCATTGGGTATGCAGAAATGGGCTCCCATGTTCATGCAGAGTCCCCGGAAGGGCTGTGCTTTTCTACTGCCATGGAGTCACTGGGCACAGGTATCAAGTCGTGCTGGCTGATGCTTCAGGTCAGGCCTACCCTGAGCACTTTCTCACCTGGCAGGGACGGGTTCAGAGCCAAGCAGGGGTTCAGAGCCAGGCAGGAATACTGCACACCCCGGCACGACTTGACGCTGCCTCAACCTCCCTCTCTGGCCTCTGCGTCTCTTTCTGTGGGCCCTAGCAGCCATGGTGGGTGTGTAGTCACAGGCTGTGAGGATATAGGGAAAGGGCCATGTGAGTCCCCACAATAGACTCAGCAAAAGGCCTGGAAGCAGAAGGAGTGAGCCCCAGAGCGCTTGGCCAGAACAAGAGGAGCCCGCAGCTCTGGAGGCACATCACAGTTAGAGTTAACCTGCCCCGAGCTCGGCTGTGCGCCCCGTGAAGAAGCAGGGCACCGTCACCTTCCCTGGACCCCGAGGTGTGTGTGTGTTGAGGCAAAAGTGACATCTCACCGGCTGGTGTCAGAAGCCAGAAAGTGCCATGCCAGCAGGCATGAAATATGAATGGGCAGCTTTCCTGCCCAGCGAGCAGCCCCATGGGGCCCTCGTGCCCTTGCTGGAGCCCTGCTGGGAGCAGCAGACAGGAGAGTCTGAAGGGCAGTGGGACACAGGTGAGGTGGCCCTCACCCCTTCTGCTCGTGGAAGACCTCAGCAGAGCCCCACTCCAGGTGTCCCGTCCACAGTGTCTGGGGCTGGGCTGCCCACGGCTATGCTGGGCTTTTGGACAGCAGTCAGGCTCCCAGAAAGCCATCCACCTGTCCTCCCCTTATTGAAGAGGGCTGGTGGAGAGCACCCCTGGGCCTGGCGTCTCTAGCTGGCCCTGATGGAAGGACGTTGCCAGCACATCCTCCTGTGTCCCCTACCCTGGGGGTGACTTCTAGGACCTCCAACAGTCACAGACTTACCTGACACCTGCCAGGTGGGGGCGGTCCTGAGCTTCTCATCCCAGCCCTCTGCCCAGTTCTGTGTGTACCCCTACTTCAGTGCCATTGAAGAAACGGCCCTTCAGGGGGCCTGCTGGAGGGTCTCATTCACCCTGGTGGAGCAGCGAGAGCAGCTGTCCCTGCCCACAGCCAGGAAGTGCATCTCAGGAAGGTGCCTCACCTGCACCTTCGTTGGGGGAGTGCCCTGGGCCCTGGGTATATCCATGGAGGTGCTCTTGCTTGCAGGGGGACTGCCCTGGTCAGGAATGGGAGTGACCAATCCTAGGGCCAGGAGGGGTTGGGCGTTTGCCTCCCATCTGTGCTTTCGTGGAGGTGTGGCAGGTGTGGACTGCGCAGCACTCCACAGTGTGTGTCCACCTGATGCTAAGTCACCCCCTGCCAGAGGGCTCCTTGTCAGGGCCCAATGAGATCGCGCAGGTCAGGGGGCTTTGAAGGAAAAGCTCTGGGCTTCCCCCAGTTCTGGGCCTCTGCTTCCTGGTCACTTGCTCCCCCACCACCCCCGGGGAAGGTGGGTGTTTCAGGCTCCTAAGAGGCATTCAGCTGGACCTCCTGCCTTGGGGGACGCTGTTCCCCAGACCACCAGGTGGTGCCTTGGTTTCTCTATCTGGGTGGGCACAGCTTTGCAGGGGGCAAGGCGTATTGTGGCCAGCAGCCTGCTCTGTTTTCTGAAATCTTTGCTGACCTCGTTTGTAAAGGGAGCACAGATTTTCACCTGCCTGCAGACATTGTTAGGGAGTGGGGAGGAGGTATTTCCTAAGCCTACACTAAAAAAGCCTTTTGTTTTTTTGTATTTTTTAGCAAGTCAGTATTTTGAAACAAGGTCAGAAGTTTTCCTTTTTCCCACCATTTAATCACAGTGCCCTGTCCTTGAAACCATGAACTCATTTCCTCTTCTGACCGACCCTTGGATGTGCTTGGATGGACTGTAAAGCCTGGCCGTGCAGTGCAAGCTCCCAGGGGCCCTCCCCAGCCTACCTCATGTCCTCTGCTGCTCTGCGGGTTTGTCTGGAATTCAGCCCCCAGCCCCCTTGCCAGACCTGCACGCTCCTGACCTGGAGTCTGATGAGGCCCCTGACCCACCCGTCCCTGGCGCTTGCTTGCCTGGGTCTCTAGTGGCCATGTTCCCGGCCCTGCAGGATGCTGTGAGGGCAGGTCCCAGGCTCCAGCCTGCAGACCGTGGGCACAGTAAATCCCCCTGGGAGGGAGGAATAGGGATGGCACGTTGGATGGGACAGGGACTGTGATGAGGTGAGGTTACATGGCTCATACCTGCTGCACCTGCCAGGGACCCCCACACCTGCCCTGGGATGGATGAGCCCTCACCCCTGCAAGGTGCTAGAGGCTATGACGCTTCCTACATATGCTGTGCACCAGATCCTTGCCAGCCTGGGAAGTGGGTTTCTGTCTACCTGTTTTATGGAGGCAGTCCCTGGGGCTTAGAAGGGCCAGGTGACTGTCCCCAGGCCACAGAGGGGACAGCTGGCAGAGCAGGAATCCCACCTGTTCATCCATCTGACACTGGGACCTGTGTCCCCTCTGGCTGTCTCATCTACTTCCTCAGCCCCCTTGCCGGACAGAGCTTTTCTGGGGCAGACAGCACCTGTTTAACTGCGGCTTGAGGGTGGGGCAGAGTGGAGGCCCTCAGCTCCCAGCACCACCCAACAGTGGAGAAAGGTGCTGGAACGTTTGCTCGAGCCAGCAGGGAGCAGTAGCTGGCAGGCAGGGACACCCACTGTGGGCAGGGAGACAGTGTACAGACCCCCAGGCAGGAGTCAGCCTGGCGGGTGGAGGCAGAGGCAACGGTGCCGCACGTCGGCCTTCCCTCGAGCCTC
Organism: Cheracebus regulus; assembly: GCA_963574635.1. Lineage (NCBI taxonomy): Eukaryota > Metazoa > Chordata > Mammalia > Primates > Pitheciidae > Cheracebus > Cheracebus regulus. The sequence goes on from CAUYQU010072227.1 coordinate 44,068, forward strand.
GCTGCTCCAGGCTCCTGGTCAGACAGCCTCGCCTGTCTTCCAAGACCTTCCCTGGTCCTGGAACCTTCCCTGCACGGTGCAGCTGAGCCCCCAGGGTAGCAGAGCTGGACCCTAGCAGCAGGCGTCCAGGTGAGCAGCTTGGCTGTGAGGTGGGACGAGGCCTTGGGAGACTAGGTGCACAGGTGCCCTGCGCAGGGTAAAGCAGGCCCCTGCACACTGGTCTCCACCAGCCAAGCGTTGTTGGGCCCCAGTGGGGTCTGTGGACTCTGCCGCCAGGGCAGGCCAGACAGGGAGCTGCCTGCCCTTCCCACGTCGGGAGAACCTGGGAGCTGCCTTATTCTCCCCACCTCCATACCACATTCAAAGGCTTGAGACACAGGGGCCAGGCCTCCACCAGACCCCTGACCGGAAGGTCACAAAGACTAAAGAACACACATCTCCCTGGCTCTGGGAAACAGGCTAGAGGGGAACTGTGTCCCCAGGGCCCAGCTGGTGGTAGGTGACCTAGACCATGCAGTAGGCATTCCGTCAGTGTGTGTTCTCTGGCACATCACCTGTTTCCTGGAGGCCAGAGGTTGAATCACAGCGCAAGGTGTTCTGGTGAGGCCTGGGCAGCAGGCCTATCAGCAGGGCCACAGTGACGGCATCCTGGAAGCCTGCACGGAGGAGCGCTCAGCAGGAGGGTCCAGAAAAGCTGAGCTCAGCATTTAGGCCCAAACCACCGGGTGGGGGTGGGGGGCTCCAGCCGTGGGGTCTCTCTCCCTTTCTGGCTCTGGCCCTAGGAAATTCACAACCTCTCAGGGGCTCAGTCAGCCTGTTAAGAGGGACGATGGGGCTGGGTGCAGGGGCTCACACCTGTAATCCCAGCACTTTGGGAGGCCAAGGCAGACAGATCACCTGAGGTCAGGAGTTCGACACCAGCCTGGCCAACATGGTGAAACCCCATCTCTACTACAAATACAAAAATTAGCCAGGCTTGTGGCACCCACCTGTAGTCCCAGCTAATTGGAAGGCTGGAGCCAGGAGAATCGCTTGAACCCTGGAGGCAGAGTTTGCAGTGACCAAGATCGCATCACTGCACTGATGGCACCTCCACAGTGTGGTAGGTGCTGCTGTGAGCACAGTACCTGAGGCAAAGGGAGGGGTGGCTGGGGCACAGGCTGGTTTGTGCCCATGAGTGTGTTAACATGGGAGGGATGGCAGAGACTTGGGGCCTAGTGTGACTGGGGACAGGTGGCAACAGGTGGGAGGGAGTATCACCCTTGGTGTATCACCCAGAATATAAGAGAAGGCCCTTAGGGTGGGGGCCACCTGTGGATGAGGGGCCCAGGTGCCTGTGTTGACATCCTGAGCACAGGGGCCAACGGAGGGTGGAGCTGAGGCCTAAGCCGGGTGCCTCTGTCCTTTGAGCACCTAGTTGCAGACTTGACTGCAGGAACCTGAGAGCAGGGTCCAGCCAGGAAGCCGACATCCTTGCAGGAAAGCCCCAAGGAACAGGGCAGGCAGGAGGATGGCTGCAGGGCCCTGAAGTGGGGTGAGGGTGTGGGGCTGCCCCATGGGTCTGACCCTCAGCACTGCTCTAGCTCAGTCCAGGCGTGTGTCCTTCAGCAGGTGAGAGGGCCGCCCATCCTCCGTTTCTTGACCTAGAATGTGGGATTTACGGCTGTTGGGCCCATTTTTGCCATGTTTATATCCAGATCTCCCATAGTCCCAGGAGTCCATTGTATTTTAACCCAGGCTTGCAGTGAGAGAGATGGTTGGCAGGAGTGGCCATAGCTCTAGAACTCAAGAAGCCACCAAGAGCTCCCTGCAACTTCCTCAGGACGGAGCTGAGGTCTTCCTGCCAACAGGCACTGCACACGCAGGGGTGGACGCACACTCCGGCAGCCTGACCAATGCCCACCCCTGCCAGCCCTATAATAGGGGAGGGAGGGGCGAGGCCGAGGCTGCACAAGGCGCTCCATGGGGACCAGGACGTGGGACCCAGCACCCTCCAGCTCTCACACAGTTCCAGCTGTAAGTGGCACTGCTGAAGGCCACCACCTCACCTGAGAGAGCTGGGCCGGGGTCACCTCCTCCGTGGACACCTGCCTGGCTGCTCCATGTGGAGCAGACCCCCTCCCAGTGTACCTGCACAGTAATTCCTAGACCACCATGTGCTTTGCCAGGGAATCACTGGGATTGTTCCCCGTCATCTGGGGTCCCTGCCAGCAAGGAAGAACTAGGCCAGCGGAGAGGCAGAGGTGCTCACACTGGCTGAGCTCTGGGACTGGAAGCCTAGCAGGGCCCCTTCTGCCCAGAGCGGGAGCTGTTGCGGTGACAGAGGCCTGCGATGCCCCCTGCTGTAAGCACATTCCTGTGCTGCTCTCCCGAGCCCCTGAGGCTCTGGGGATGCTGCCCAGGCACTATGTTGGGGAGCTGGAGAATCCTGGCCCTTTTCACCTGCAGGAAAGTGGGCTTACAGGGGTGGCCTGCCCAGGACACACAGCTGTGGGCCTGGAGCCAGGTCCCCAGGGTCTGATAGGACAGCTGGTTTTATTTGCTGGAGAGGTGACCTTGGAGGTGGAGCTGAGTGAGTCAAAGTGGAGATGATAGCCCTCTGGCAGTGAGAACAGAGCCAGTGAGCCCCTCCCCAGGGTGTCTGGTCCCCCAAGATCCAGAGGCCCCAGATGTGGGGTGGTCAGCACCACCTGTGTTAGGAGCTGTGGCCTGCAGCACCTGGAGCCGAACATGCTGGGCTGCGCACCCGGGCACGCTCAGGCTGCCAGACTGCCCTCTGCTCTTCCGCAGTGCCCAGTGCCCCTCCAGGTAGGAGCTCCTGACAAGCACAGGCATCTCCTCTGTACTACAGGCCTCCACTGGCTGGTGGGACTAGGAAGGAGCCAGGGCAGTTGCAGAGGCACAGAGTGAGGCTCAAGCAGCCCCGTCCCCGCCCTGCCATTTCCTGCCTTGCAAGGACACACAGGCCTGCCCCTGACATGCCCTTCTGCCTTGGGGTCTCTGCCCATCTAGCTTCCCAGCAGGGGCCAGCAGTGCCATTAGAATGCTGGCCCCTCGGGCCACAGCCCAGCTCTGCACCGGCAGCTTTTTCAACCATGTGCCATGGGCCAGTGGGGGCTGGGAAGGGCTGTGAGGGACAAGAGGGACCCTGTCCAGAAGGCCAGAGGGAGGCCCGTCCAGAGACCCACAGCAAGGTACCACCAGGTCATACCAGAGTCCAGGCTGCAGCTCTGTCCCTCTGGTGCCACCAGACAGCCGCAGCTTCTGTTTAAAGTGGTTCAGTCCGGTACCGATGCGTCTTCACTGCAGGAGTGAAGGTGGTTTTTTCTTTATCCAGACCACTCTGACTCTTCGTGGATTGACTGTGCTCTAGAGAAACAGGCTGTGATTTTGTTCCTAGTCAGGAAACACCGCCCTGGCCACGGTTTGGACAATGGTCAGCGGAGCCTCCCGAGCAGCATCGCGGGACATTTGTATCTACCTACCCTCCGGGGACTGGCAAGGTCAGCCTGCTCTTCCCAGCCCAGGGGCTATGGCTCAGCTAGTGAATAGTTTTCTCTTCAGTCAGTCACAGCCTGGGCCCGGGTGGGCGTGGCTCCAATCACAGTGCTTCCCTGACCAGCTATGTGGCCTGGGCTAGTTATTGAACTCCTCTGGGTCTCAGTTTCCTCATCTGCAAAATGAAAATGATTCATGCCTACAGCGTGACTGGGTAAAGCACCAAGGGTTCAGTGAATTAATCATTCAATTACTCCTGAGCCCAGGCTGCTGCCAGGCCCTCCTGGCCCCACCCGGGAGCCCACCCTCTCATCTCCTTCAGGGCCTTGGTATGTCACCCTGAATAGATAGATTCGGTTCAGAGGCCAAAACAGGGCAGCAGTTTATTTTTCTCTCCCTTTGGAAAGGAGCTCAGCATAAGCAGACCAGGCTGGTGGAACACCACGGAAACACCAAGAACCCAGGCTCTTTCTCTTCACTCTGCAAAGTGGGGCTTCTGCCTCATGGTCCAAGGTGACTGCTGGTGCTCAGCAGTCACATCCAATCTCCAGTCAGCAGGAGGAAAACAGGGCAAGGAAGGGTGTCTCTAAGAACATCCTGATGGCCAGTCAGTCACACAGCCACACCTGGGTGCCCATCATCTCCTGGGCATCCTCCTCCTCAGGGACTTTCTATGCTGTTTTCTCAACCTGTCTCTCGAGGGCCACATGAGCACAGAGCCCTGTACCACCAGACTCCCTTTCCAGGCATCTGTAAGAGTGCAGCTCACCTGGGTGAGCCAAGGAGGTGCCCCTGAGCAGCATCATGAGGCCAGTGGGCACCGGCTGGCCAGTCCTATCCACACCCAGGTGCCCTGGTCTGCCAGAGGGGCTGAGGCAGGGAGATGAGCCTCAGCCCCACTGCTCCCTTTTTGCCAAGGGGCTGGGCTGAGACTGGACCTCAGCTGACCCAGCTCCAAGCCCAGCCACACTTGAGGGGCCGGTGGCCTTGGCCTCTGGTGTTGCTTCCTCATCTCTCCGGCTGGGAAACGTCCAGCTGTCAGGTCGCTGGTGAGGGGCTCCCTGGGGCCGAGTCAGCCTCATCTGTCCATCCTGGTGTCCTGCCAAAGGTCCCATCAGCTGCAGGCTCTGCCTGCCCTGTGTGTGTCCTGAGGTGAGAGGGGGCTCCCTGGAAGGGGTGTGGGCAGCACAGCCTTCCCAGGAAGCACATGGGCAAAGCACAGAAGGCTGCCCCCTGCGCTCACACAGCACCTGGCCGATGTCATGGGCCCTCTGCAGACCTGGGTATTTTTGGAAGCAGATTGAGTTATGAAAAAAAAACCCTGACTACTCTTCTGCAGACGTTACCAAGGAGGGACAGCCTTAGCCCGGCATTTTCTGCGCTGCATTTGGAGAGGGGCTCCCAGCCTGATGCTGCCAGCTCAGAACTTGATGATTTGAGTTTTTCTGCAGGCAGAGGGGAGGGGCTGCCTGCCCTCACACCAAGCTGGGCCTGGTGCTGCGGCACTGGGTCAGGTGCAGGGACGCCAGCACAGGTGTCACAGCAGAGCAGTGGGGAAGCCGTTCCCTCTCAGGCGGTGGCTCACATGCCCGTGCCTCCAGGGAGCGGGTTGTCTCCTCTGGGCTGTCCTCCCACCCCCTGCCCTCCTCAACCTGCAGCTGCCCCCTCTTAGAGGCAGTGACACCGTGGACAGCCAGCCTGGCCTTGTGGCCCTGGAGAGCTGCACCCAAGGGCCCCTTCCTGCCACAGGAAAGAGGAGGCTGCCACCCACCCTACATGGGGCACTCAGCGGCTTCCACCCCACAGTGGGACTTGGAGCCAAAATCATACTTCCACTTTTTCTAAGAAACTGAGCTGAAGCCAGACTGCTTGGCACTGTCAGAGGCATAGGCACCGGGAGACCCTGGGGTATGAAGGCAGCTGCCCCTGGCAGGGTTGGCAGCAGGCAGTGCTGACGAGGGTGACGGTGGTGGTATGCCGTGAGCTCCCCACTTTGATGTCCTCTGTCATTTCTTTCCCGTGATGAGGAGCCAGGCCTCGTGAGGCCTGGTCACTTTCCGAATGGAACCATTCTGGCCCCCTGTAGTATCCTGTGTGCCTGAGGCAAGGCCAGCAGTCAGGGCAGGCTGGGAAGCAGGTGCTGTCGCTGAGTGGGGCCGGGTACTCATGCAGTCGTCAGGAGAATGTTCTCCCAGGTTGCCTCTCTAAATTTCTGGTGACCCTTGGAGTCCAGGTTTTGTTTTGTTTAGAGACAGAGTCTTGCTCTGTTGCCCAGGCTGGAGTACAGTTGCATGATCACAGCTCACTGCAGCCTTGAACTTCTGGGCTCAAGTGATCCTCCCACCTCAGCCTCCGGGTAGCTGGGACTATGGGTGTGCATCACCACGCCTGGCCTGGAGTACAGTTTTTAAAACTGATCATCGAGATGCAACCTTGATGGTATGGCCTCTGTCCTTATGGTGGGACCCTGGTCCCTGGGAGGTAAAAGTACACGTCGGAGTAGAGGACTTTCGGACCCCTCTCAGAGCTTCGCTCACCACGCCATGTCCTTGTCCTTGGGGGCTGGAATGTGACAACAGGGCGTACCTGTGGCTTCACTGAAGCTGGACCCCCAAGGACTCTCTCTGAGCCAGGAAAACCATTCATTTTCTTCCAGTAACTGAGTCAGAAATAATGCAACAATGCAACAGTATTTCTTAAAAAAAAAAAAAAAAAAAAAAAGGTTCTGTCATTTCGATGCTAAATGACAGCATCCTCACCCACAATTAGGGAGCTTCCCCTCTGTTGGCACTGGTAGAAAAATTGCCATTGTTTCAGGGTGAGTCTGGAAACTTGTGGGTTAGACCCTTGTTTCATAAAATTCCCCCACCCCCATCAGCTTCGGGCATGGGAGGGGCGGGGCCTGAGGACAGGGCACACCCTGAATAAAACGCAAGCAGGACTGGCACCAGGCAGCAGGGAGGCTTTTGTGATCTTCATTATGTTATTTCATATAAATAATTTCTTCTTGGGTCATATTTCCTATTAGGTTGTTTATGTAATGTTTAATTACAGACAATATAGAAATATATAAAGAAAATGTTACAGTCACATTTGAGCTTATGGGTTTTCACTGAACTCTCAACTCCTGTCAGTTGAAACATTTTTATGGTAAAATGTTGAAAAAAATTCATAATCACATAGCTGAGACAGCCACTGAATAGTCCATTCCTGTCCTGGGTGGTGTGTTTTCTGAGCATGTATGTATCTTAGGACATCATGAGTACAGAGGGCCGTTGTCCTGCACCTTGGGGTGGGATGGATCCTCGCTCGTGGAACCCCATGCTCAGCTCCAGGGGTTGGTGCAGGCATTTCCCCATGTCTTCAGGTCTTGGCCCCCCCGTGTGGGCCACAGGACCGTCCACTGTGTGCCTGCATGGCTGTGACTCCCTGTGACAGCTCACACTCCAGTGCAGCTCCTCTGAGGTGGCTCTGCCATGTCTCAGCCCCTCACCAGGCCCCAGTCTCCTGTGCCTTCCTTCCCCCAACCCCGGTCTGGATTTCCACACGACCTGAACCAGGTTTGGAGTCTTATTTCAGGTTGGAGTCCTGAGCTTCTAGAAGGCAATCAGCAATGAGAAAATGCAGGCATGAGTTTGGGTTAGATCAGCACTCCAAGGCAGAGGAGACAAAATGAAGCCCCCTGCAGCCATGGGTGTGACCCACTGGAGGAGCAAGGGACAGGTGCCATGGGCTGCGGTGCCCAACCCAGCTAACACTGGCCTCGGCTCTTACCTGCCTGCTCCCCCCTCTGGCCTGGAAGGCACTCAGAGCTCATGGGCTGCACCTGCAGGATTTTCCCTGGGGTGCCCTGTGTTTGAGTGGGGCTCCCAGGCCTGTTCTAAATGCATCCTGTAAGAATCCAGACTCTTTGGACTTTAGAACTGGCCATGCCCTGACAGCAGTACCTAGATCTTACATGATTGTGGGACACACGGAACCAGTGCCCTGAAAAATATCAGAACAGCTTCTTCAGGTCACAGAAGGCATCACACCAAGCATAATTAAATGCCAAAGTGCATGGTCTAGGTGATCATTCTGTGGGCTGTCACAGGAAGATGCAGTTTGTGCAGACTAGTATTATTGCCTAGTGTGTTTCGAGTTTTTTGACGTTTCATGCTTCATCTTTGAAATCCATGTGAATTTCGCACTCAGGGCCATCACTCATCCAAGCTTGTTTTCCTTTCTAGTGAATCAGACCTTCCTTGGTCTGACCCTGCCCTTGTGCCTTAGCCTCACTGGCCATGCCCTCACCCCCCTTGGAGAAGCTGCCCTGTTACCCACAGAGGGTCTCATGGGCTGACCCCCCCACCCGCCGCTTGTGAGAGGGAGGGACATAGGCCAGCTGCACAGACACATGTGCCCCCAGGTGCAGATGTGTCACCTCAGGGATGGCCACACATGACAGTTGCTGCCCACTGACTGGACGATGGTAGTGAGCAGCCAGTGGCACGGACAGGGTCTCCCTGTCACCCTCGAGTGACTAGCATGTGCCCCATTCAGGGGTGAACGCTGTGAGCCCTCGGTCTGTCCCAGTGCATGGCACTCATAGGTGTCCACAGAGACCTGCCGTGGAGGTCAGGGTGCTGTATGTGCCAAGCAGCCAGGACCACAGCTTAGGGCTGTGCTCACAGAAGGTGCCAGAGGTTTGCCACCCTGAAAGAACATCATTTGCCAGCAAAGTCACTCATCAGGGTCCCCAGCCTCCTGCATCAGGTTGGCAGCAATGAGGGAGATCCCTCAGGAAAGAAGTGGTCCTGTGTGCATCCCCAAGGCTCTCCTGGATGGTGAACCAACCACCAGCCGGATGCTTGGGCTTGGCAGGACCTGTGATTCCTTCCCAGAGTGACCACGGAGCACTCAGACTCATTAATGCATGGTTAGTTACCAAACCGCAGGGCAACCCCCACTGCCCTGGAAACCAGCCACCCTTGGGGTGGTCCTCCTCCATGGATACCCACAGGGGCCTTCCACCCCTTTTGTGGAGCCTGCCTTGCTCACCACAGCAGCGTAGCTGGCAGGAGGGGAGGAGAGGGGAGAGGAAGTGCCAAAGATGCCTGGCATTTGCTGGGCATAGAGGTGGAAGGGGGTTGCAGGCAGAGCAAAGGGTAGAGAGGGGGCAGGAGCTCTGGGGACAGAGGCTCTGGCTTGACAAGACTGGTTCACCTGGAAGGCCAGCTGGGCCTCTCCGGCTGCCTTCTAGGATCTCAATTTTGTCTTTCTGTAGAGTTTTCTTTACATGAAGTGTTGGGGACATACAAAAGGACTTGCATAACGTACACAGGAAATCAGTCCTAACAGTGAACACCTGTAGCCCTGCTGCTCACCAGTGACTCGAGGACATGATCAGTGCCACATAAGCCACTGTGAGCACCCAGTGCCCTCCCAGCCCCATGCCCAGGCTAGCCTCTGACTTGAATTTTCCTGTTTCAACTCATCACTTTTTAAAAAAAAAAAAAAAAAACAGGCTGGGCCCGGTGGTTCACACCTGTAATCCCAGCACTTTGGGAGGCCAGGGCAGGCAGATCACCTGAAGTCAGGAGTCTGAGAGCAGCCTGGCCAACATGGTGAAACCCCATCTCTACTAAAAATACAAAACAAAAAATAGCCCGGTGTGGTGGTGCACGCCTGTAATCCCAGCTACTCAGGCGTCTGAGGCAGGAGAATTGCTTGAACCCAGGAGGCGGAGATTGCAGTGAGCCAAGATCACACCACAGCACTCCAGCCTGGGTGACAGAGCAAGACTGTCTCAATAATAATTATTATTACTATCTCAACATATATGTGTATATCCCTGAATACTGTTTTCTTGGGATTTATTTTTGAGACCTTGATAAAGTACATGTTACCATCATAATCAAGTCTTGATACGCAGAATCTTTTTCATTATATTTCCCATGGTGTTATGAGTAGCTGTCATTTGTCATTTTTATTGCTGAATGGAATATGCCCCCATGGAGGTGAGCACGCCACCATGGTGGGCATTCGGAGATGTTACCAGAACGCCCCTGCAGCCCACCCCGCACCTGGCATGCACAGCCAGGCTTCTCTGCGATGTGCATCTGGGAGAGGACTCACCACATCTTGGGGTGTGTGTACCTTCTGTCCAGTGAAGACACGTGGAGGTGACTGTCCTCACTGTCTCGTTCATGTCCGCAAGCAGATGGCAGGAAAGCCGCCCTGCACTCTTGCCCCCAGCTGCTGCCAGGCTGTGTTCCCAGCACTCCCGTGGTGTTGCATGTGGCTCCTGTGCCGCTGCCTCCGTAACTGACGCAGTAGCGCCTCTTTCCGTATGCTTTGTCGGCCAGTTTCCTCGTTGTTTTCTTTTACTGTTAATTTTTTGTTAAAGTAATTTATATACATACTTAAAAACAGATCGTTCCAATCAGCTTATGATGAAAACCAGCAGATCCGCTTTTTCTTTTCAGCCTCTCCAGAGAACGATTTGCAGCTCTTCTCAGTATTCTTCTGGTGTTTACCTCCATATTTCTTTTTCTTTTTTGGCAGAGTCTCACTCTGTCGCCAGGCGCCAGGCTGGAGTGCAGTGGCACGATCTTGGCTCACTGCAGCCTCTGCCTCCCGGGTTCAAGCAATTTTCCAGCCTCAGCCTCCTGGGTAGCTGGGACTACAGGCACACGCCACCACGCCCAGCTAATTTTTTTTTGTATTTTTAGTAGAGATAGGATTTCACCATGTTGGCCAGGATGGTCTGGATCTCTTGACCTTGTGATCCGCCTGCCTCGACCTCCCAAAGTGCTGGGATTACAGGTGTGAGCCACTGCGCCCAGCCTACCTCCGTATTTCTAAATAATGTGTAGTGCTATTTCTTAATATATTGAGTTAGATATTCTGTTTACTTTGTTTTTATAGATGAAGCGTTCTTACCCTCACACAGTCTGTCCTCACCCCACCCATCACCTCCATACAGTTAAAGCTCACCTTTTTATTAAATCAGTAACACTGTTTACATGATGATGCCTTCAAACCCATCATTTACCTTTGAGTCAGGTGATATACTTCATTTCTCTTCTGTATAGCTTTTTGTTTTTCCTGGAATTAATAATTGCCTGGTCTTTATATTTGCTTTGTTTTCTGTCTTCATGGACAAATTTTTTCCAAATGATTCCAGAATCTGCCACACACCTACCGTTCATTTTTTTCCCGCCAAATACTTGGTTGCCTCAGGCCATCTGTCCATGCCCCCCTCCTTTTTTTTTTTTTTTTGAGATGAAGTCTTGCTCTGTCACCCAGGTACAATCTCAGCTCACTGTAGCTTCCACCTCCTGAGTTCAAGTGATTCTCCTGCCTCAGCCTCCCAAGTAGCTGGGATCACAGGTGTGTGCCATCACACCTGGCTAGTTTTGTATTTTCAGTAGAGACAGGGTTTTGCCACATTGGCCAGACTGGTCTCAAACTCCTGACCTCAAGTGATCCACTCACCTCAGACTCCCAAAGTGCTGGGATTACAGGCGTGAGCCACCATGCCTGGCCTTTGCCCATTTGTTTCCTAGAGCTTCTGTCCCCTGCTCCTGCCAGGCCCCGTGGGATGTTCTGCTGACATCCTGGAACTCCCACGAGGTTGGAGCTTCTGGCTCCCAATTTTGGTATTCTTTTTTTTTTTTTCCTTTTTTGCTAAATGTGATGCATACTCCAGGATCTTCCTAAAATATGATTCACAGAAGATAAATTTCCTAAGTATTTTTATGTCTCAAGATGTCTCTACTGTCCTCCACACTTGATTAATAGTTTAGCTGGGTATGAAATCGAGTTGGTCATTTTCCCTGTCTTTTGAAGACTGTGCTCCATTGGTTTCTAACATACGGTGTTGTGATGGAGAAACATGCCCTTTATTTACTGCTTTTTCTGTCCAGATGCTTCAAGGGTCAACTTTTGAGCCCTCTGTTGAGTCCCCACATTCATTTGCTTGGCACCTGGTGAGCCCTTTCAGTCTCAGTGAATTGTGTACTCCCATTCTGGTTATTTCTCTCATCATCTCTTATCCTCTATTTTCTCACTCCCCTCTTTCTGGAGCCTTGCTGGCAGGCACTTGGAACACCTGGATGGATAGACCCTGCTGGAGAGTGATAGACACAAAGCCCCCTGCTTTGTGGGGTCCCAGATATCAGTGCAGAGACGACTGCTCTGGGGCACATACCCTTCAGCTTCCTGCAGGGGGTGTGGGGAAGGGATTAGATGAGCCTGGGCTCCTGAGGGGGGCGGGGGGGCTAGGAAGCACCTTGAGTGCACAGAACATTCTTCAAACCTCTGAGCCATGAGCCACCCCCTTGGCACCTCCAGAGAACATATGTCAGAGAGCTGCCTAGATCTGGGGTGGGCCATTTGGGGAGTCCTCTGCACCTCACCACACCCCGCCCTCTGCCCGCTTCCATCTGACACCTCCTCCCCACCTTTTGGCAGATGACAGACTGGAACGTAAACAGCAGATGCATCTGGCAATGCATGCAGTGGAGGAAAGAGGATGGAGCTTGGGAGGTGGGACAGGGTGAGGTGGAACTGGGGCACCAGGGCAGAAGATGGCCAGGACCGGCCTGTGGCCAGCAGTGCCTGCTGTGTTCAGCAGAGTGAAGGGGACAAGGCAGTGGGGAGGGAAGGGCTCTGCGTGGCGGGCATGAGACTGGACGCCTCTGGCTCCTGAAGAGGCCCACCGACTATGGAGAAGTGTGCCAGGCAGGGGTAGGAAGGAACTGGACAGGTCACCCCACCTGGCTCAGCTGTGACATCTGCAGAAAAGGGTGGGGACACCCACATTTGGCTGCTGGCCTCACAGGCAGCTTCTAGAGTCTACCTGGCCCTTTGTCTCTACCACAGGCCATGTCTAGGGGACAGAATCAGGGGACCCAGGGCATGCCAATGTTCTGAGCATAGAAAGTGCACAAGATGGTGTAAGTCCCTCGACCTTAGGCCGGGGGCCTCGGGCTCCCTCAGGCTCAGTGTCCATTGTGCCATTTTGGTATAAGATGCAGAGCCGCTGGGCCAGTACTGCTAATGAGAACATGCACGTCTCTGTGCATACCTGCCTCCCTGGTGTAGGTCCCCAGCAGCTATCCCTGCAGCGGGAGGCCTTTGTCCAGAGGGGTTATGTGGGACATGGGCACAGGAAAGACAGGCTTGGTCATTCCAGGGACCATGAGGGTTTCAGCTGGCTCAGGTGCCCCTTGCCCCTGCTCTTGCCCTTGTTGGTGCCTGCTGGGCCTCCTGTGCACAGAAGTCCTTGGCAGAGGAGAGAGAGAGGCCAGGCCTGGGGCTGTAAAGGAGAAAGCCTCACCTCTAGTGCTCTGAGGGCCCCAGACTAAGATGGCTTCCAAATGAGTGCCCGTCTTGAGCAGCTCACCCTCCCAGCTTTTTAAGAAACCCAAGAGTAAATTGCTCACGGCCTAAGTGGCTCACACACAAAGAAAAAGGCTGAGTCATTTCAGTGCCTGGAGAGCTCATGATGGAGGCATGCCTCTGGCTGCAGGGACGGTCCCTCAGTGGGTGTGGGGCTGGGGCTGAAGGACCCGCCTGTGGATGCAGAGTGCTGAACATGGGAGAGGAGTTGAGATGGCTGTGCTTCCTGGATGGGGCCTGCCACACCGTGCACAGCGCGTCCTTGCCCTCAGAGTCACTCTTGGGGCCAAAGTCCTTGTGGCCATAACTCACAGGGTCATCAGCTGGGGCTAGGAGGGCAAGCCTGTCTGTTGGTTGACACATCACACTGGTTTTCTGTGTTCAGAAGAAACGGCCCACCCCGGCCTGTCTCCATCCATTCGGTCTGGACCCACAGGAGGGTGGCGAGGAGGTGCATGCGGCCCTGTGCCTCTCCTGGACTCAGGGTCAGCTAGGAAGGGCATGGATGGCTTCTCTTTTGAGCAGTCAGGGCCTTGTGAGCCCGAGACAGGAGACAGAAGCCTGCCCTGGCTGCCCCAGGCCCTCACTCCATGGGCCTTGGTCATTTTCGGTTCTAAGGTGTTTGTCTTATCAGCTACCTGAAGGAGAAGGTCCCGCCCTCTGGCCCTTGAGGCCCCAAGTGCCCAGGAGCGGGCTGCCGTCAGCTCGGATGGGAGGTACTAGGCAGGCGGTGGGTGCAGGGTGCTTGGGAAGGGCCAGGTGTGCCTTGGGACGTGTGAGGTGGGAGCCTGGGGTCGGCAGCTCAGTCCTGCCGGGTCCTCCCTACACCACATTTGCTGGGAGCTCCTCAAGGGTCTTGCCAAGGCAGGACCCTGGGGTGGGCTGTGGCCTGGGTCTGGAGGTGGCTCCCTGGGTGGCACCGTGCCCATGCTGTAATCAGCTGGTGAGCACTGCTGGTCTCAGGCAGCCATGGCTCTGGGACCTCCCTGGATGAAGTATTGGCGGCTCCACCCATCAGCAGGGGAAAGGTTGTCCCTCCAGAGGAGCCATGCCAGGTGCTGCAGGACGCCGTGGTGGTCACCCTGGGTAGCCATGTGACTGTGGCATGCTCCTTGGCATCTGTGATGCTGGTTTTGAAACGGCTGTTTTGAGAGCTGAATGCAAGGGTTGGTCGGCATCAGAGGTGAAGCCCAAACTCCTGAGTGGGGACCTTGACTCAGAGCAGCCCCAGTCGCCCCCCTCATGCTGCATCACAGCCCTCACCACCTCTACCCGTCTCCTTGCAGGAAGTTCTACTACATCACCCTGCTACGAGACCCCGTGTCCCGCTACCTGAGTGAGTGGCGGCACGTGCAGAGGGGGGCCACGTGGAAGACATCGCTGCACATGTGTGACGGGCGTACGCCCACGCCCGAGGAGCTGCCGCCCTGCTACGAGGGCACAGACTGGTCGGGCTGCACACTGCAGGAATTCATGGACTGCCCGTACAACCTGGCCAACAACCGCCAGGTGCGCATGCTGGCCGACCTGAGCCTGGTGGGCTGCTACAACCTGTCCTTCATTCCCGAGGGCAAGCGGGCCCAGCTGCTGCTCGAGAGCGCCAAGAAGAACCTGCGGGGCATGGCCTTCTTTGGCCTGACCGAGTTCCAGCGCAAGACGCAGTACCTGTTCGAGCGGACGTTCAACCTCAAGTTCATCCGGCCCTTCATGCAGTACAACAGCACGCGGGCAGGTGGTGTGGAGGTGGACGAGGACACCATCCGGCGCATCGAGGAGCTCAACGACCTGGACATGCAGCTGTACGACTATGCCAAGGACCTCTTCCAGCAGCGCTACCAGTACAAGCGGCAGCTGGAGCGTAGGGAGCAGCGCCTGAAGAGCCGCGAGGAGCGCCTGCTGCACCGGGCCAAGGAGGCGCTGCCGCGGGAGGACACCGAGGAGCCGGGCCGTGTGCCCACCGAGGACTACATGAGCCACATCATTGAGAAGTGGTAGTGGCGGTGGTGGTCATGGGGAGGCCTCTCGGGGGGTAAAACAGGACAGATGACAGGGCCACCCAAGACTGTCACGGAAAGAGCATCCCACACCTGCTCCACGGAGGTAGCTGCATCCTGAAAGAAAAACAGAGAGGGGACGTGGTGCAGCTGGCGGGGGCAGGGGTGAGGAACCCATAGGTGCGGCCCAGTGGGTCAGAGAAAAGCATGCTCCAAGGATGCATGGGCAGGGCAGGGCAGGGCCTCCAGAGCAGGGGTTGTGCCTGCTCTCCTAGCCCCCTTGGGTTTATCACGAAAACTGAAGGTTTGCACAAGAGACAAGGACAGCGGAAAGTAGACCTGCCAGGCTGGGAGTGTGTCCCTCACCAACTATGCACACCGCTCACTCTCAGCTCCTCTCTCCAGGCCACTAGGAGTGAGACCAGCTTCCCGCAGCTGCCCCAGCTTCAGGCCATCCCACAGCCCCTCCCCCTCTGGCTGCCCCCAATGCCCCAGGGCCTGGGGATCCCCCCCCCGTCCCACACTCACCCATCTGTAGCTCCCTCAATTCAGGGCCCACCCCATCTGAGGCAGAGAAGACTCGAGTCCAGCCCCCAGGAAGTCCACTTCCCTCTCTGGTCCATGGTCGGAACCCACAGTCCTGCTCCATGCTTTGGGTCAGGAGGCCAAAGCTGACATTCAGGCCCCCACCCACTTCCTGCAGTCCTCAGACCAAGGTGGGGTTTAAGGAGTGGGCCCATGCAGCATTGCAGCTGCCTACTGGCAGACTGGCAGCCCAGGACTGGGGAGGCTTTGGCCAGGGATCCTGCCACTTGTGCCTGAGTCCCCGGCTGGCCTTTGGAGGTGACCACACAAGCACACTTGGCTCAGACAGGAAGAGCTGGGACCGAGAGCTCCCGTGCTTCTCCTTTCTGACCCACTGGGATTTGCTAGCAGGCTGCCCCAGCCCCACCACTGAGACATGTACTCAAGAGCTCAAATGCCACTGCTCCCACCAGCATGCAGATGAAGTTCACCAGGCTTCCATCGGCTAGAGCCTGGGACCACAGCCCCTGCCCAGGAGCCATACCCTCCGGCCTTTGGGTGGCCAGGAACGGGGAGCTTTCACATTCTCAACTAGCCTTGGCAAAACAGCTGTCGGTGGCCTCCCTGGCACCCAATACTCAGCCCTCCCCACCCTGGCTCTCCTTTCATTTCCTTATCCTCCCCACCCCCTTGCAGAAGGCTGGCCATGCTCTGTTCCAGCAGCAGGTTTCCCCACCAGCTGCGATTGCCCTATAAAAGCCATGTTGCATATCTGTTGTAAGCGCATGCCCTGCACCCTGTCCCATCCCTTGTGCCCTAGGAAGCCAGGCTGGGGTCTGCAGGAGGGCTCACACAGGTGCCCTGGGTCCCCCAGAGAGCAGAGTGGTGTGCTCAGGCTGCAGGCTGACTCAGGCAGGGCGGTGGGCTCTGCAGGCCACCTGGCTGGGACTGGCAGTGATCCTCTCTCCTGCTCCAGCTTTCACTCAGCCACTGCAACTGCTCTTCCATGGGGTGGAGACGTGGGTGGGTCACCACGGGCATGAGCGCAAGTGCCTTCCTCAGCACAGGAAAGTGAAAGTGTGGTCAGATGACGTTGCTGCCACTGAGGTCTGGCATGCGGGCCCCACCATCAGCCTTCCTACGCTGGCCCCAGTTTACTTTGGGGTCCAAGGACAGGGTGGTCAACAGCACAGGGTGGACAGCACAGTGCAGGACCACCTCCCTGGTAGGAGTGTCACAGTAAGGAAGCGAGTGCCACAAGGGAATTTAGTGGTGTGGTTCTTTCAAAGGGAGGTCAAGGTCACTGGGAATCTGCTTGGACATTCAGCATTGGGGTGGGGTGCACTACTGGGAGGAGGAGGAACGTGTTCAGGGGAGCATGGGGGTCTTGCACAAGCCACGTGGGGCACCGTGGCCTCCCAGCAGGAGGTACACACCCAGCCAGAGGCCTGGCTTAAGATGCGCCCCCCCACCATGGGCTTCCTGGGTGCACGGGCCCGAGCTCAGTTTCTGTTTTGTACATATTGGAATATGTGTTAACTTATGCACCTCATCCCAACTCGTACGGAAGCACGGGTCTCGCCTCAGTCTCTTCGCTGCACTTGGAAAGCAGTCTTCTCTTGAGCCGGCAGCAGCTGGCAGTACCCTTAGCTCACGAGTGTCCAGCCTGGCACTTCCCGTTCAGACCACCTGCTTTGGGTCAGCAGTTCCTATGCCTGCAGCATCTTCTAAATTGTAAGGACTCTGTCCACCCAGGGCCCTTCCAGGGCTGAGGATGGAAGCAGGCAGGCAGCAGAGCTAACAGTGTAGTCACCAGGACCCCCAGACCTGCAAACGTCCCCTGGAGGGGGAAGCCGGGAACAGCAGAACTTCCCACACAACAAGGCTGTGAACTTTTCAGGAACTGGAACTGTTTAACTTGAACCCAGGATCGTTTAAAGCTTTATTTATTTATAGCTTCTTCTTAAAAAAAAAGTGTTGAGAAGAAATTTTTTGGTTATTCATACAAAAAAACGAGCTGATGATGGAAAAGCAAGTCATAATCATCTAATTGTTTTTGTCTAGGTCAAGAATGAATGTTAGCTGATGAAATAAACCCTGACAAGGAGTGGCAGGTGTGCTGTGGTCTCTGTGGGCACAGCTGCCCCTCCCAGTGGGGTCTCGCACCGAGTCCCAAGGGTGGGGTGCTTCGCACAGGTGCAGGGGGCTCAGTGAGCAAAGTTACATTAAGTAATGTGTTCTGAAAGAAAAAATGGGACCTTGTCATCACCAGAAAGAGGAATTACTTATTAATCATTAATGACAGTACTGGGAAAGATGACACCAGTTGAGAGGGGGCTGGCGCCATTCAGCTACATCCTCATTAACCTCTTCCCTCCTTGTCTTTTGAAATTTCGAAAGATTTCAAATGACAAAGAGGGTGGAGGAATAGTTCATGGACACCCATATACTCTTAGCTGAAATTTGTCACCTTCTCTTACCCTGTGCCCACACTTTCTCATACAGGCACACACTTTTCTGAAACATCTGAAAGTAGGTTGTGATCATCAGAATACCGCACTCCGAAGTCTATCAGCTCGTGTCTCCTAAGGACATTCTCCCACAAAGCTCAACCCTGTTCTTCCGGCCCCCAGATTTCATAGCGGCGATACAGCAATATTTTCCAATATCCAGATCTTCCCGTTGTCCCAGAGATATCTTCAGAGCATTTCATGGCCCCAGGACCACACGGCACTCCAAGTGCCTCTCCTGTCTCCTTGAATGGAGGGGAGTCCCAGCCACCCCTCTTTTTTTCCATCTTTCTTAGAATTGACGTATTTGACTCATACAGGCCAGCTGTCTTAAAAGGTCTGCAGATGTCAGTTTCCTAGTGGTCAGATTTGGTGAAACTGGGCAGGAAGGTTCGTGGACAAGTTACCTTCCATCAACCCAGGTGAGCTGTGGCTCTAAGTCCAGCCTCCCGGCAGCCTCCCCACTGGGCCCCTGAGGAAAGCCAGGCATATTAGTCACCTGCCAGCTCGTACCCGCCACCATCCCAGTGACAAAGGCCACTGGGGTGTTTCTGGGAGGGTCATGGCACACAAGTAGGGCAGGAGACAGAACGTAGCTGCCCTTTTAAAACCCCAGTCTCAGACTCCACGCCAACACCTGCTTGTGCCCAGGTGCAGTCTGGAAGGGAGGAGCAGAGGTCAGACTCCAAGAGGAACTCCCGGGTGCTTCCCAGACACTTCACGCAGAGGTTTATTTGGGGTGTGGACCAGCCCTCAGCCTGGCCTCTCTCTGGGAAGCTCTGATGAAAACTTCCTCCACTTTCTGATAGCACCACTGGGCTCTGTAGGGCCACTCTCATGATCAAAGGTGAAATCAGACCTGAAAATACCTCACCCAAAATGGGGGTTTTCCTCTTCCTGCTTCTGTTTAAAGTTGAAGGCCACTTTTATTTATTTATTTTTATTTATTTTGAGATGGAGTCTCATTCTGTCACCCAGGCTGGAATGCAGTGGCATGATCTCAGCTCACTACAACCTCTGGCTCCCGGGTTCAAGCAATTCTCCTGCCTCAGCCTCCCGAGTAGCTGGGACTACAGGTGCGTGCCACCACACCTGGCTGATTGTTATATTTTTAGTAGAGACGGGGTTTCACCTTGTTGGCCAGGCTGGTGTCTAACTCCCGACCTCTTGATCCGCCCACCTCAGCCTCCCAAAGTGCTGGGATTTCAGGCATGAGCCATGGTGCCTGGCTGAAGGCCATTTTATTAAAGTCTACCTGAGGCCGGGTGCGGTGGTTCACACCTGTAATCCCAGCACTTTGGTGGGCAGATCACTTGAGATCAGGAGTTCACGACCAGCCTGGCTGACATGGCGAAACCCCATCTCTACCAAAAATATAAAAAATTAGCTGGGCGTGGTGGTGCACACCTGTAATCCCAGCTACTTGGGAGGCTGAGGCAGGAGAATTACTTGAACCTGGAGGTGGAGGTTGCAGTGAGCCGAGATCGTGCCACTGCACTCCAGCCTGGTGACACAGTGAGACTCCATCTCAAAAAATATGTAAAGAAATAAAGTCCACCTGAGCCAAAGACCCAGGAGACTCTGGTCTGCCCCCTGCCCAGGCCTCATCCCCACTTCCTGTCCGCTGCCCCAGAGTCTCCACTGTGAGCATTCAGCCCACCTAGTCCTCCGAGGTCCCCTGCCCCCTTCTATCCTGCAGGGAAGCCCACATCTGTCTTTGTTCCCGGGCCTCTGGGTTTGGACAAAGGCAGCTCCTCCACCACCCAACCTCGTGGCCAGCGCCACTTGCCCAGTCCCTCCCGCCCCGCTGTTCAGTCTTCACACCCAAAGCTGCAGCCATGCCAGCCGCCTCTGGATGGGCCGCTGGGCCTGCTCCCCGCTGCTCCCCTTGAGCTGCATGCCAGTGCCATCAGGCCAGCACTGGTCCTCACACCTTGCCAGTTGAGGGTACCTCTGCACACAGCGCTGTGTTCTCTTCCTTAGGGAAGCCGGGCCCCCACTAACCCAACCTAGGCATGGTCTCCCAGGTGCCTGGCTTGGGGTCCCTGGTCCCCTTCATTGTGGCACAGAGAGGAGCCCATCCTCAGGCCACCCTCGCAAAGGTGGGAGCCCCAAGTCCTCTCCCGGGAGTGTACACCTGGGCTCGGGGCGCTTCCAGACTAAGAGGACTCGGGGGACACACGGTGTATTCATGACATGAGGATATCTTCCTAGGGGCCTCAGCTCAGGGCTCCAAGGACACCTCTGCAGGGAGAACCTGGGCCTGGCTCCCATGAGATGCAGCAGCAGAGAAGCCTACAGGAGTTGCTTTGTCAGAGCAGGGCTTGGGTTCCAATTGGACGCTGGCTGCTGTTTACGCCTGTGCCTGCGTTTTCTTCTCTGTGAAATGGGAAGCCTGGGCTGGGTGCAGTGGCTTACACCTGTAATCTCAACACTTTGGGAGGCCGAGGCTGACGGGTCACCTGAGGCCAGGATTTCAAGACCAACCTGGCCAACAGGGCGAAACTCTGTCTCTACAAAAAGTAGCCAGGAGTGGCGGCGGGCGCCTGTAATCCCAGCTACTCGAGAGTTTGAGGTGGGAGAATCACTCGAACCCGAGAGGCGGAGGCTGCAGTGAGCCAAGATCTCAGCACTGCGCTCCAGCCAGGGAGCCTGGGAGCCTGGGTGACAGCAAGACTCCATATCAAAAAAAAAAAAAAAAAAAACAGAAATGGAAAGGCTGCTGTGAGGATCCAGTTGAATCGGAGCCAGGCCCGGCCCCACACCTGCCCCCAAAGGCAGACAACACTGACCGCGCATGAGTCGGCTGGGGCTTGTCGAAAGCGCAGAGCCCGGCCCCACCCACTGCCTTGCTGCTGCCATGCAAAGCCATTCCGGCCGGCCTCTCCCGTGGGCACACCCAAGCACTGTCCCTCTCTCTCCCTCTTTTCCATCCAGCCCCGCCCGGCCTTGCCATCCTGCTCCCAGGATGTGGAGCTGCATGAGCTGAGGGCGCCTGTCTGCCTCCCTCCTGCCGGCCCTGATCGCTGGTGCCTCTCCCTGGCTCCAGCTCTGTCTGCCCCATCACTCCCGGCTCTGCCCCAGGCCTGGGGCTTCAGGTGGACCTGGGGTCCTAGGGCAGACTCAGAGGAGGGTCTGAATTTACTCAGCACTGCCCAGACTTGCCCAAAACATGGCCTCTTTAGAGAAACTGCATACATCCTGTTAAGCCGCTCACCCCCTAGCATGGACAGGGCACTCACACACGGTCCCCTCACCCCACCTTGTAGAGGGGTCATTGTCTCACCAGGACCGCCAGCCTCTGCCCTCAGCAGCTCCACTGCAGGGGTGTCCAGGACGGCTGGAACTCGGGGTCTAGTCTCTTGGCTTGGGCGAGACACACAGACCCCTTCTGGGGCCCTGTCTGTCCCCTCTGATGCCCTGCTCTGAGTCCCCACCTCAGCCCAGGTCCCCCTCGCGCCCCAGCCGTGTCTGAGCTGCCGTGTTTACTGCACTGCACCCAGCCAGCCCCCCACATGCCCCTCGCGGGGTTCCAGGCAGGCGCCAGAGCCCCTCCCCCAGCGCCGGGCCCCAGCAGAGGCCACCACCATGTAGGGCTGAGGCTGGGTGTCTTCCCTTTCACCTGTGCCCCGGACTTTCCCTCCCGTTGCATCTTCTCGCTGTCCCCTGCCACAGGACGTCCTCACTGCCCTGTCCCCTCATCCCCTCTGTGGCTCCTCGGAACTGTGTGACTTCTGTGCAAGAGGAAGCCCGGGGACTTTGGAGAACACTTTTCTTTCTTTCAAACAAAAAGCCAGGCATTCAAGACAAGCCTCTCCAAGACTCCAGGGAGTCGGCCTGGAGCCGCACGGCTCAGGCTCAGGAATGCTTCTTTGTTCCCTGCGGTGCCTGCCCTGCCCTAGAAGCCAGGAAAGCCCGGGCCCCAGCCCCTGGAGTGCCAGGCAACGTCGTGGCGAGGGCTGAGAGGGTGGCCCCTCCCGGGAGCACGTGGCCTGACCGTGCCTCAGGCACAGAAAGGGCTGGAAGGGGCCCTGGGCTCCTGGAGGACTTCCAGGAGAGCTGGCAGAGCGAACAAAGGCTGCCTGTGTGACTCATGCGCTTGCTTAGGAAGCGGCCTGCGCAGCCTGGCTGCTGCCCTGGGTTTGCCAGAGTTGCCGCTTGGGAAGTGGCCTGAAGTCAGTCCCTTTCCAGCAGGCACTCCATGAGGGCAGGGGTTTTTCTACCTGGAAGATCTGAAACCCTGGCATCCGGCAGAGCCTGCTAGCTGTGCCTAATAGTTGTTCTTCCCTCCTTCCCTAGTAGCAGAACCACACTACCTATCAGCAGGAACACAGCCAGGAGCAGGACTACACTTCCTAGCCCCCTTTACAGTGACATGTACTGACACTACACCCTGTGGCCAACAGTGTGCAAAAGGACATATTCCTTGCAGCTTTGGGAGACAATCCTGAAAGAGAAGCAACATGCCCTCCCTCCCCTTCTCCTCCTGAATGGCCACAATGAGGATGTGATGGCTGGAGCTCAAGCAGCCTTATTGGGCCAGGAAGTAGATGCCATGTGGTGAGGGTGGTCACAACAAGTAGGTCCTTGATGATTGTGGAACCACCCTAACAGCTTTGGGCTGCCTACCTTCAGACTTTATCCACGTAAAAGAGAAATAAGTGTGTTCTGGCTGGGCACAGTGGCTCACATCTGTAATCCCAGCACTTTGGAAGGCCAAGGCAGGTGGATAACCTGAGATCAGGAGTTCGAGACCAGCCTGGCCAGCATGGTGAAACCCTGTCTCTACTAAAAATACAAAAATTAGCCAGGTGTGGTGGCGCATGCCTGTATTCCCAGCTATTCAAGAGGCTGAGGCAGGAGAATTGCTTGAACTGAGGAGGTGGAGGTTGCAGTGAGCAGAGATCGTGCCACTGCACTCCAGCCTGGGCAACAGAGTGAGCTCCATCAAAAGAAAGAAAGAGAGAGAGAGGGAGGGAGGGAGGGAGGGAGAGAAGGAAGGATGGAAGGAAGGAAGAGAGAGAGAGAGAAAGAGTGTACCTTGTTAAGGCCACTGTTGCTTGGGGTTTCTGTCACTCTCAACTGAACCTAATGCTAACACTGGTCCTGCCAGTAATGCTCAAATTGCTGCAAAGAGCACAGCTTGAGGCCGCAGCCCACGTAACAACGTCTTCTTCCCAGCAGCTCCTCAAGGCACTGCTGCTGTTCCCGGCTTCATTTATGTGGAAGTGTTAAAAGGCCCAGAGTGGGAAAGGAGTTTTCTCCTTTTGTACCTTTTGATTTTTGGACCATGTGAATGAGGCCAGATGCAGCGGCTGACACCTGTAATCCTGGCACTTTGGGAGGCTGAGGCGGGAGGATTGCTTGAGGCCAAGAGTTCCAGACACACCTGGGCAACACTGCCAGACCTTGTCTCTACAAAAATAAAACAAAAGAGACAGCAGTGGTGATGCCAGCTGTAATCCCAGCTACTTGGGAGGCTGCGGTGGGAGAACTGCTTGAACTCAGAGGTTGGACGTTGTCCTGAGCCAAGATTGAGCCACTTCACTCCAGCCTGGGTGACGGAATGAGACCCTGTCTCACAAAAGGAAAAGAAAAAGAAAAAAGAAGAGAGGAGAGGGGAGGAGAGGAGACGGGGAGGGGAGGGGAGAAGAGAGGAAAGAGGAAAGAGAAAGAGAAAGGAGGGAGGGAGAGAGGGAGGGAGGAAAGGAGGAAGGAAGGAACGAACGAAGGAAGGAAGGAAAGAAGGGAAGGAAGGAAGGGAAAAGGAAGAAAAATGAAACATGCATGAATGACCCACTCAAAACATAAATAGCTGGAAATAAGAACAAAAGCAAAATGGAAGGGACGATTAACACTAAATTAGTGACAGGAATTTTCTCAAAATTGCAAAATGGGGACTTCTCAGGCTGGAGGAATAAGGGAACATCAGCTTTACCCACAACAGTTGACATATTTCCATTAGAAAATAAGACAAATAAGGACAACAATCGTCACCTCTGAGTGATAGGTACATTTAAATATAAAAATGTATAACTTTGTAAATCTATTAATCAACATGTATAAATATTGGAATCTTATATAAATATGTCCATATCTTATATAATAATAGTGTATATTAACAACACAAATAAATGTCATAAAGAATAAATACATAATAAGGATACATGTTGTTCTTTGGGCTTTTCTATGTGGTTATATGTCTCAAAATAAAATCATAATTTGAACAAGCCCACCTGTGAGGCCAGTGCGGAAACCTGGGCTACCTCAGGCTGCTGGCTCCCGAAACAGGAAGGGACCTGGCACCCACAGCCAGGTGCAAGCATTCCCGGGACATGGACAGGGGACCAGGATGGTTGGCACCTCCTGAGTGGCCAGGTGCCACGAAGGCAGGGGAGCCGAGGGACACGGGCTTTGAGCCGTTGTGAATCATGTTGCTGGATTAATCATAGAGCAATGGTGACACCAGTTCTGGTTCCCCGGGGTGGGCCCACCTTCCCCCACACATCTGTTTGTCCCCTTTCACAAGACCCCACAAGACCAGCTGCTGCAGCCTCAGCACACACAGTGCTGCCTGGGTGAGGGGATGCCCAGAGAGCCAGGAACGCCGAGGGGGACACCTTGGTGGAAAGGGCCCTGCCTCTCGGACACAGGGACTGGCCGTGGTGTGATCACCAGAACCAATCAGATCACTGCTCAGGATTTTTTTTTTTTTCCCAGATGAAATCTTGGTCTGCCCCCAGGCTAGAGTGCTGTGGTGCAATCTCAGCTCACTGCAACCTCCACCACCTGGGTTCTAGTGATTCTCGTGCTGCAGCCTCCCAAGTAGCTGGGATTACAGGCACATGCCACCATGCCCCACTAAAGTTGTTTTTTCTTTTTATTCTTTTTGTATTTTTAATAGAGCTAAGGTTTGGCCAGGCTGGTTTTGAACTCCCGACCTCAGGTGATCCACCAACCTTGGCCTTCCAAAGTGCTGGGATTACAGGTGTGAGGCACTGTGCCTGGCCTGGGAGTTTAGAGTCTTGATTTGAATATTTTCCTCTTCTCTAATGGAAACATTTCTTGCTGTACATTTGCCTCTCAACGCTGCTTAAGCTGCCTTCTATAAATTTTAATTTTACATTTTTATTCTAAGTTCAATTTTTAAATTTAATTTAAATTTTAAATTTCATTGTAAGACTTCCTCTTTAACTCATGGATTACTTAGAACGACACTGCTTAGTTCTCAAATGTTGGGAGATTTTTCTGTTATCTTTTTTATTGATTTATAGCTTTATTCCACTGTGGTCAGAGAACACATTCTGTATGATTTCAATTCTTTTAAATTTGTTGAGATTTATCACCCAGTCTATGGTCTGTCTTGGTCTATGTTCCATAGGCCGTTTAAAAGAAGGTATATGCTGCTGTGGTTGGGGGAGTGTTTGTTGGTTTTGTGGTGGAGTCTTGCTCTGTCGCCAGGCTGGAGTGCAGTGGCACGATCTCAGCTCACTGCAACCTCCGTGTGCCGGGTTCAAGCTATTCTCCTGCCTCAGCCTCCCAAGTAGCTGGGACTACAGGCACCTGCCACCATACCTGGCTAATTTTTGTATTTTTAGTAAAGACGGGGTTTCAGCACGTTGGCCAGGACGGTCTCGATCTCTTGACCTCGTGATCCACCCATCTCAGCTTCCCAAATTGCTGGGATTACAGGCATGAGTCACTGCACCCAGCCCGGTGGAGTGTTTTATAAATGCCAGTTAAGTCTGTTTGTTGTTGAATTCTTCTATATCCTTGCCAATTTCTAACTGTTCTATCCATTTTTGAGAGAGGTACATTGAAGACTCTAACTATAATTGTGGATTTATCTATTTCTCTTTTCTCTGTTTTGTTTCTGGTGCATACACATTAAAATTACAATGTCTTCCTGGTGGATTTTGACCAGTTTAGCATTATATATTTTCCCACACTATCTCTGGCAATTGTCTTTGCTCTGAAGTCTGCCTTCTGATATTAATATTGTCACTCCTGCTTTCTTTTGATTAATGTTTGCATGATATATCATTTTTCATCCCTTTACTCTCAACTTCCCTACATTGTTTCATGTTGTTGTTTTGGGTTTTTTTGTTTGTTTGGTTGGTTTAGTTTAGTTGGTTTTTTTGCTTTTTGAGACATGCTCTCATTTTCTCATCCAGGCTGGAGTGCAATGGCACAATCATAGCTCACAGCAGCCTCTACCTCCAGGGCTGAAGTGATCCTCCCAACTCAGCCTCCCAAGTACATGGGACTACAGGCACACACTGCTACACCTGCACATGCTGCTACATCTGGCTAATTTTTGTATTTTTTGTAGAGATTGGGTTTCACCATGTTGCCCAGGCTAGTCTCAAACTCCTGGCCTCAAGCAGTCCTCCAGCCTCAGCCTCCCAAAGCGCAGTGATTATAGGTGTAAGCTACCACACCGGGCCAGCCTATATTGTTTTATTTGAAGTTAGTTTCCTGTAAGCAACATAGAATTGGGGAATGTTTTTTAATCCACTTTTCCTGTCTTTATATTTTAATTGGTATATTTATACTGTTTACACTTAATATAATTATTGATATGTTAGGTAGGGTTTAAGTCAGACATTTTATATTTTGCTTTCTATTTGTTTTCTCTTTTTTCATTTTTCTATTTTTTTCTTGCCTTGGTGTGCTTTGGCTGAACATTTCTTTAGAATTCAATTTTCATTTACCAGTAGTGTTTTTGAGTGTAACTCTAGATATAGCTGTTTTAGTGGTTGCTCCAATATTACATAAGTATACACAATGTATCACAGTCTACTAGTGTCATCATTTTACCGGTTTGCATAAAGTATAGAAACCTTACCTCCTGTTTTATATCCCCTTTTTCTTCCCTATTTATAATTGTCTTAATAAATACTTCTTCTACATGCACTTAGAATCACATCAATGTTACAATGTTTGCTTCAACCATCAGATACACTTTGGAAAACTCATGTAGGGAAAAGCCTATTATAGTCACCCATAGTTTTGCTCACTGTGTTCTTTCCTGCTTCCTGGTGTTTCAGGATTCCTTCTTTTATTGTATCCTTTCTGTTTAGAGACTTTGCTTTAGCCACTGTTTTAGGGTAGGTGTGCTCATGACCACCTCGCTTAGTTTTCCTTCATCTGAGAATGCCTTGGTTTATTCCTGAAAGATTTTGTTTGGGGGTAGTAATGAGATTTTGGGACAATTCCTTTCTTTCAGCATTTGAAAAAAATTATGCCACTTTCTCCTGGCTTCCATTGTTTATGATGAGAAATACACTTCATTGCAATTTTTTCTTCCTCTAGGGAAAATGTGTTGTTTTTCTCTGGCTACTTATTAAGATTTTTTCTTTATCTTTCATTTTCAGAGATTTAATTATGATGCATCTTGGAGTGGATTTCTCTGTGCTTATCCTGTTGAGCATTCACTCAGCTTCTTGAATACATAAGTTTATGTCTCTCGCCAAATTTGAGAAGTATTCAGTCATTACTTTGCCAGCTCCACCCTCCTTCTTCTCTCCTTCCAGGACTTGGATGGCATTAATGTAAGATCTTGTTATAGGCCCACAAGGTTCTGCTCATATTTTTTTAATCTGCTTTTTATCTCTATTTTCAGATTGGGTAATTCCTTTTGTTCTATCTTCCAGTTCATCAGGTCATTAGTTATCTCCTCCATCCCCTCCATTTGCTATTCAGACCATCCACTGAGATTTTTATTTCGGTTATGGTGTTTTGAATTCTGAAATTTCCATTTGATTCTTTGTTCTTTGGTTGCTGTTGTTGTTGTTGTTGTTGTTGTTGTTGTTGTTGTTTTGTTGTTGTTGAGACAGAGTCTTACTCTCTTGCCCAAGCTGAAGTGCAGTGGTATGATCTTGGCTCACACACCCCTCCCTCCTGGCTTCAGGCGTGTGCCACCACATCTGGCTAATTTTTGTATTTTTAATAGAGACAGGGTCTTGCTGTACTGCTCAGGCTGGTCTCGAACTCCTGGCCTCAAGTGATCCACCTGCCTCAGCCTCCCAAAGCACTGGGATTACAAACATGAGCCACTGCACCCAGCCTGGCTCTTCTTTATAGCTTCTGTTTCTTTGCTGAGACATTCTATTTTATCCTGTGTTTTAAGAGTACTCATAATTATTCACTGAAGCATTGTGAATGCTTCATGTTTGTTTTAAGAATTTTTGTCAAACTTCCCAAATGATTCTAACATCTCTGTCATCTTAGTGTTGGCATCTACTGATTGTCTTTTTTCATTCAGCTTAAGATTTTCCCGGGTCTTGATATGATGAGTGATTTGAAACCTGGACATCTTTCTTGTATGAGACTCTGGCTTTTATTGAATCCTTCTGTTTCAGCTTACTGTCACTGGCACAGCTCTGGTGGGGAAACAGAGGAGGTGCTGCTGCTGTCCCAGGTGTTCCACCAGGTGGAGATGCAGGTTCCTCATTTGGCTCTCCTGACACCTGAGGTGAGGGGCTCAGTGTTACTGAAACCTGGGAGGGGCTCATAACCAGCCACTGGGGACAGAGGTCCCAGCCCCCTACTTAGCCTTCTCTGACACCATCCCAGCAGAGGCTGGGGTGCTTTGTTGTAGTTTAAGATCTTACCTTGGTCTTTGCTGGTGGGCGGGGTGGGGCACAGATTTTTCTGTGGTGTTCAGCTCAGGTAGAATGGTTATTGCCTACGTGTTTTCTATTCTGGTAGGCTACACCTTTCCTGGACTTTGGACCAAGATAGCAGACTTTCTTGGGGTTTGTTTTTTTCTACGCCCATGAGCATTTCTGGGTTGCCAGCTGCTTCTCCTCCAAGTCTGGGACACATGAGGCAAAAAAGAAAACCCAGGGACTCACCACTATTTCATTTGATATAGTTTGGCTCTGTGTCCCCACCAGATCTCACCTTGAATTATAGTTCCCATAATCCCTATGTGTCGTGGGAGGGACCCGCTGGGAGGGAACTTAATCATGGGGGCAGTTACCCTCATGCTGTTCTTGTGATAGTGAGTTCTCACGAGATCTGATGGTTTTATTAATATCAGGGGCATTTCCACTTTCGCTCAGCACTTCTTCCTGCCACCATGTGAAGAAGGACATGTTGGCTTCCCCTTCTGCCATGACTGAAAGTTTCCTGAGGCCTCCCCAGCCCTGCAGAACTGTGAGTCAATTAAACCTCTTTCCTTTGTAAATTACCCAGCCTTGGGTATGTCTTTATTAGCAGCATGAGAACGGACTAATACATCATTCCTTGGGTCTCAAGGTCCCTAGCTGGTCTGTCTTCTCTCCACCTTTCAGAGCATATATATATATATATATATATATATATATATATATATATATATGTACAGGGTTTTTAGTTTTACTTAGCAGGAGGAGGGAAAAGTATGTCTACTCCATATTCCCATATTACCAGAGGTGTAAGCTCCCTATTTAGAAGATTTTTATTTTAATCAACCCACCTTTGGGACATGGCTCGTTTGTTTGTTTGGGTTTAGTTTTGTTTTGTTTTTGAGATGGAGTCTTGCTCTTGTCGCCCAGGCTGGAGTACAATGGTGTGATCTTGGCTCACTGCAGCCTCTGCCTCCTGGGTTCAAGCCCGCCTCAGCCTCCCAAGTAACTGGGATTACGGGCACCCACTACCACGTCTGGCTAATTTTTTTGTATTTTTAGTAGAGACAAGGTTTTGCCATGTTAACCAGACTAGTCTCAAACTCTTGGCCTCCCAAAGTGCTGGGATTACAGGCATGAGCCAGTGCACCCGGGCCAGGACATGGCTGTTCTTAACCCAGTACAGGCACATTTCCTTCAGTCAATTCAGGGAGGCTCTACTCAGAAGGCCCTTTCTCACAATCATTGAGAAAGTGGATGCGAGGCCACAAACAACAACCTTGCCAGGTCTTTGCTGCTCCCACCTTCAGCCAATAAATCCCGCCTCCGGCAGCGCGTGCAGCAAGCATTGGCTGCAGCATCCCACCGTCTGGCCAGGGCCCCCTGACATGCTGACCATGGCTGATTTTCCCCAGCAAGAAGAACTGTGGCATCTGCTTGAGGTCAAACAAGAGGCCAGACTGCCAACATTTTCCTTCCACCACAATCTTTTTGCTTTTTTTTTTTTTCAGCTCATTTAGGGGACCTATTCCTTGGAAAGCCACCATAAGCTTTTAAGCGCTGGCTTCTCCTGCATTGGGGCCTGCCCTCTCTTCAGGGCTGACACACTGCAGGGCCTTGTCATATGGGGTCAGGTTAGCTAGAAGCCAGTTCCAGGAGGTGGCGCTGAGCAGAAGCAGGGGTACCACAGCTGATGCCCAGGCCCTGCTGCCCACATTCTCGTGTGTCAGGAAGGAAAGGCCCCTCATGGATGCTTCCACTGCCTAAGCCCGGCCCTTACCTGCTGTCCTCCACACTCACCCTCAATCACTCCAGCCCTAAACCTACCAGCCTAGGAACTGTGGAAATTCGACCTCCGGCTCCTACACTTCCCAGCTTTGTGGGTAAAACACTTATTCTCCTTGAGCATGTATTTTGTAAACCAAAAATAAAATTCTAAGGCCCCCACCGACCAACAATCTGAATGAACTCCCTCCTCAGCCAGGGCTCTTAAAATTTAACATGAGAGACTGGTTCAGGTCATGAAGAGAAGTGGGAGTCAGACACGCCTCATTATACATCTCAGCCATTAACATCAACACTGACTTTAAGTCTGATAAGAAACACTTTACAGGCTGGGCGTGGTGGCTCACGCCTGTATTCCCAACACTTTGGGAGGCCAAGGTGGGTGGATCAACTGAGGTCAGGAGTTCAAGACCAGCCTGGCCAACATAGTGAAACCCCTGTCTCTACTAAAAATAAAAAAATTAGGTGGGCATGGTGGCACGCGCCTGTGATCCCAGCTACTCAGGTGGCTGAGGCAGGAGAATCACTTGAACCCAGGAGGTCAAGGTTGCAACGAGCCGAGATCACACTGCTGCACTCCAGCCTGAGTGACAGAGCCCTTGTCTCAAAAAAAAAAATAAAAAAGCTTCATCTACATAGTAAAACTTTGGTCTCTACCACCTCTTACAACAACCCAGACGTTCCTTTCTGTTGATCCCAGGTCTTTAGACAAACTGAACCAATCATAATCCAGAAGATGTTTACATTTACCTATAGCTGGCCAGGCATGGTGGCTCACACCTGTAGTCCCAGAACTTTGGAAGGCCGAGGTGGGTGGATCACTTGAGGCCAGGAGTTCGAGACCAGCCTGTCCAACATGGTGAAACCACATGTCTACTAAACATACAAAAATTATCCAGGGATGGTGGTGGGCACCTGTAATACCAGCTAGGGAGGCTGAGGCAGGAGAATCGCTTGAACCTGGGAGGCAGAGGTTGCAGTGAGCCAGGATCGGGCCATGGCACTTGAGCCTAGGTGACAGAGTGAGACTGCGTCTCAAAAAAAAAAAAATGTTCCTATAGCCTGGAAGCCCCCTCACTTGGAGTTGCCCCACCTTTCTGGACCAAACCAATGTATTTCTTAAATGTATTTGATTGATACCTCATGCCCCGCTAAAATGTATAAAACCAAACTGCCCTCCCACCACCTTGGGCACATGTTCTCAGGACCTCTCGAGGGCTGTGTCATGGACCATGGTCACTCATATTTGGCTCTGCATAAATCTCTTTGAATATTTCACAGAGTTTGGCTTTTTTCTTTCTCTCTCTCGTCACTTGGTTGGAGTGCCATGGCACGATCTCGGCTCACCACAACCTCCGCCTCCTGGGTTCAAGCAATTCTCCTGCCTCAGCCTCCCGAGTGGCTGGGACTACAGATGCCCGCCAGCACACCCAGCTAATTTTTGTATTTTTATTAGCGGCAGGGTTTCACCATGTTGGCCAGGCTGGTCTCGAACTCCTGACCTCAGGTGATCCACCTGTCTTGGCCTCCCAAAGTGCTGGGATTACAGATATGAACCACCATGCCTTGCCCAGTTTGACTCTTTTTGTCAAAAGCTTCTACTGTAAAATGAGAGCTGGGAGTAGATCACTCCTTGACAACTGGTGGCTCCACGACAGATAAGGATAAGTCTCCTGGGTCCCAGGAGGGATTGACCCCACTCTGTCCTCTCTCACTTCCCCATTTGCATACTGGAGGCTCTTGAGATGACCTCTCGGATAAGCCAGCTGCAACTGAAGCCTTGCTGAGTCTGCTCCTAGGGGAACACAAACCAAGATACCCTGATTTCAGGGCAGTCACCAGAAGCCCTCTGGCCAAGTTGCTTCTCCCTTGACAGAAGCATGGCTGGACTGAGGAGAAGGAAGCCAGCCTCCTTCACACCCTTAGCCTGGGGGCCCAGCCGCCAGGCAGCCAGAAGCCTGATGCAGCCAAGTGACCCCTTCTTGTGACTCCAGGGGCCAGTACAGAAAAGAGCCTCCTGGACTCTTCTCCACTCACAGCCATCTTACAAAAGGCCCCTTCTTTATCCCAGCTTATTCGGGCCATGTTCCAAAAAGGAAATAAAGGGTAGAGAGGGTGAGGGGTGGGGCAAAACAAGCCTCTAGTTATGCCTGCTGGGAAGAGCTATTCCCACCCTCAGGCCAGTCCAACCAGAGGAGAGGCAAACCACAGGCCAAGACCTCATGCTATGCGTGGTATGTGCTATCCAGGTACATGTGCTATATCTGTTACATGCTATACATGGTATCTGCTATATGTGTGCATGCTATATATGTTACATGTTATAGCTAGTACACAGTGTGTGTTTTATTTGCTATGCATATTATATGCTTGCATTATATGTTAAACATGCCTGTGTCTGTTCTGCATTCTATATG
This sequence comes from Cheracebus regulus, assembly GCA_963574635.1. Lineage (NCBI taxonomy): Eukaryota > Metazoa > Chordata > Mammalia > Primates > Pitheciidae > Cheracebus > Cheracebus regulus. The sequence goes on from CAUYQU010072227.1 coordinate 76,797, forward strand.
TATGAGTTATGTGGTATACATGTTATTTATTATGCCTGTTGCATACTGTTACATGTCATCCAGTTTGTGTTGTATATGTGTAACACGTGTTACATGCTATACATGTACACATGCTATATATGTTATATGCCATGTATTTAACATGCTATATGTGTTGCATGCTGTTCGTGTGTGTACCATGTATGTTACATGTGACTCCTCACAGACGCTAGCTGGCTAAGTCCACTTTCCCTGGAAGAGTTGCCATTGGCTGCTGCAGGCTGCACCATCTCCCTCTTGGCTCAACTCTGCCTGCCAAGATGCTGCTGTAAGATCCTAGGCCAAGCCCATAAGCCTTCCAGGGATCAGGACAGCTGGTGCTATTAGCTGAGCGTGGCCAGGGCCTGGCTAGCAGCAAGGGACCTTTGCTGTTTCTTTAATCTGTGTCATATAAATGTACCATAATTTCTTTATCTATTCTCCTGTTATTGAATGTACAGTTGTTTTCAGTTTTTACCTATTTATAAATAAAGTTGATATTAAATTCTTTCTGTAGACCTATCTTTTTTTTCCTCTGGTGTAAATACCAAAGAATGTCATTTCTGGGCTATATAAAAGTGGATTTTAACTTTATACCAATTTTGCAGTTTGCCAAAGCGTTGGAACCGATTGACCCAGGTAGGCGGTGGATGAAAGTTACCGCTGCTCCACATCCTTGCCAACCTTGGTTGACGCCAGTCTTTTCGACTTTAGTCATTCTAATTGCATAGTGGAATTTCATTCCAGTTTTTAATTTTTATTACTCAAGTAATGATGTTGAACACTTTTTCATATGCTGTGGGCCATTTGGACATCTCTGGATATCACAGCAAAATTAAGAGGAAGGTACAGAGATTGCTCATAGAACCCCCGCCACCACACTGGCCGTTATCCACATCCCCAAACAGAGTGGCACATTTGTTACAGTTGATGACCCTACAGTGACATCATTATTCTCCAGAGTTCACGGTTTACCTGAGGGCTCACGCTTGGTGTTGTGCATTCTGTGGGTTGCACAAGTGCATAGCCACATGGATCCACCATTGAGGCGAAACACAGAGTATTTTCACTGCCCTAAAAATCCTCTACTCTACCTACTCATTCTTCCCTCCTCGCTAACACCTGACAACCACTGCTCTTTTCACTGTCTCCATGGCTTTGCCTTCTCCAGGGTGTTAGAATCATATGCTAGGCAGCCTTTTCAAATTGGCTTCTTTTCACTTAGTAACATGCATTTAAGGATCCTTGGCTGGGCATGGTGGCTCACTCCTGTAATCCCAGCACTTTGGGAAGCCAAGGTAGGCAGATTACCAGAGGTCAGGAGTTCGAGACCAGCCCAGCCAACATAGTGAAAGCTTGTCTCTACTAGTAATACAAAAATTAGCCAGGCGTGGTACCAGGTGCATGCCTTTAATCCCAGCTACTCAGGAGGCGGAGGCAGGAGAATCACTTGAACCTGGGAGGCAGACGTTGCAGTGAGCCGAGATAGTGCCACTGCACTCCAGCCTGGACAGCAGAGCCAGACTCTGTCTCACAAAAAAGGGATTCTCTATGTGCTTTTGTGGCGTGATAGCTAAAATCTTTTTAGTGCTAAATAATATTTCATTGTTATGCATGTACCACCATGTATTCATCCAGTCACCTACTGAAAGACATCTTGGTTGCTTCCAAGTTTCAGCAATTATGGGTAAAGTTACTATTAACAGAATCTTGTCAAATGTTTTTTGTCAAATGTATCTATTGATGTGACCATAATTTTTTCTTAGTCTGTTGATATGATGGATTACATTAATTAGTTTTCAGATGTCAAACCAGCCTTGTATTCCTGGAATAAACTTTAGTTGGTCTTGGTACATAATTCTTTGTATACATTGTTGGATTTAATTTACTAATATTTTGTTGAGGGGTTTTGCCTCTTTGTTAATGAGGGATATGAGTCTTTAGTTTTCTTTCCTTGTATTATCTTTGTCTGGTTTTGATATTGTGGTCATGCTGTCCTCATAGAATGAGTTAGGAAGCATTCTCTCTGCTTCTATTCTCTGAAAGACATTGTAGACAATTTGTATAATTTCTTCCTTAAATGTTTGGTAGGGGTCGGGGGAGGTGGCTCACACCTGCCATCCCAGCACTTTGGAAGGCTGAGGTGGGCAGATCACTTGAGGCTAAGAGTTCGAGACCAACCTGGCCAACATGGCAGAACCCATCTCTACTAAAAATACAAATATTAGCCAGGCGTGGTGGCACACGCCTGTAGTCCCAGCTACTCAGAAGGCTGAGGCACAAGAATCATTTGAATCCAGGAGGCGGAGATTGCAGTGAGCCGAGATTGTGCCACTGCACTCCAGCCTGGGTGACAGAGGAAGACTGTCTCCCAAAAAAAAAAAAAAAAAGTTTGGTAGAAGTTGCACTTATCTGGTCCTAGTGCTTTATTTTTGGAACATTATTAGTTATTGATTCAATTACTTGAATAGCTATGGGCCTATTCAGACTGTCTAGTTTTTCCTTTCGTGAGTTTTGGCAGATTGTGTCTTTCAAAAAATTGGTTCATTTTATCTGCATTAGCAAATTTGTGGTCATAGAGTTCTTCATAGTATTCCTTTATTAACCTTATAATCTCCAGAATATCTTTCATTTCTGATGTTAGTAATTTACATTCTCTCTTTTTTTCTTAGCCTGGCTAGAGCCATTAATATTATTAATCGTTTCAAAGAACTGCTTTTGCTTTTGTAGATTTCCTTTACTGTTTTCCTGTGTTCGATTTCATTGCTTTCTACTCTAATTCTTTTCTTCTGATTACTTTGGAATAAATTTGCTCTTCTTTCTCTAGTTTTCTTTTCTTTTCTTTTTCTTTTTTTGAGATGGAGTTTTGCTCTTGTTGCCCAGGCTGGAGTACAATGGCACAATCTCAGCCCATCACAACCTCCACCTCCCGGGTTCAAGAGATTCTCCCACCTCAGCCTCCCGAGTAGCTGGGATTATAGGCATTCGCCACCATGCCTGGCTAATTTTGTATTTTTAGTAGAGACAGTGTTTCTCCATGTTGGTCAGGCTGGTCTTGAACTCCCAACCTCAGGTGATCTGCCCACCTCGGCCTCCCAAAGTGATCAGATTACAGGCATGAGCCACCACGCCTGGACCTTTTTCTAGTTTTCTACTGTGGAAATTTAGATGATCAATTCTAGATTTTTGTTCTTTTCTGATGTATGCTTTCAATGCTATAAATTCCCTCTATGCACTGCTTTTGCTGCATCCCGTGATCTTGGATAAACTGTGCTATGGTTTGAAGGTACCCCTCAAAGTTTGTATGTTGGAAACAATCCCCAATGTGACAGTATTGGGAGCAGGGGCCCAATAAGAGATGCTTCGACCCTGAGGGCTCTGCTCTCCTTAGTGGGTTAATGTCGTGATCGCGGGAATGGGCTAGTAGTTATCTCAAAAGCAGGTTTGTTATAAAAGTGAGTTTTGGTCCCCTCTTTCCCTCTTGCTCTTGCTTTCACCCTCTCTTGCCCTTCTACCTTCTGCTATGGGATGACACAGCACAAAGGCCTTTGCCAGATGCCATCACTACACTCATGGACTTCTTGGCCTCCAGAATTGTGAGTCAAATAAATTTCTGTTCATTATAAATTACCCAGTCTGTAGCATTCCATAATAACAGCATAAAATGGACTAAGACAAGTTGTATTTTCATTTTCATCTGGTTCAAAATATTTTAAAATTTATCTTGATAAAGATAAAAATTCTCCTTTAATCCTTGTGTCTGTTGCTGTTTTCTAAGGAAGCATGTTGTTTAAATTCTATGTATTGTGGCATTTTCCAGTTATCTTTCTGTTACAGATTTGTAGTTTCATTCCATTGTGGTCTGAAGCCAAACACTGCATGATTTCTATTCTTTTAAAGTTGTTAAGTAATGCTTTATGGCCTAAAATGGGGTCTACCTTGGTGAATGTTCTACGTGAGCCTGAGAGTATTTCACTGTTGCTGAAGGAAGTAGTCTATAGATGTTAATTATATGTAGTAATTGATGGTGTTTTGAGTTCAACTATACTGATTTTCTGCCTGCTGGATCTGGCCATTTCTGATAAAAAGTAGTTACAGTGTTCAACTGTGTTCATGAATTTATCCATTTTCCTTTCTGTTTTATTAATTTCTGCCTCATGTTTTTGTTGTGTTGTCAGTTGTATACATGTTAAGGATTGGTGAACCAAAGGACAAATCCCCCTTTATCATTGTGTATTGCCCCTCTTTATCCTTGATAACTTTCCTTGCTTTGAAGTCTGCTCTGTCTGAAATTAATAGAGCTACTCCTGATCTCTTTTGATCAGTGTTAGCATGATGTATTTCTCTTCATCCGTTTATTTTTAATCTATATGTGTCTTTATATTTTAAGCAAGTTTCTTGTAAACAATATATAGCTGAATCTTGTTCCTGGATCTACCAACAGTCTCTATCTCTTAATTGGTGTATTTAAACCACTGACATTCAAAGTGACTAGTGATATAGCTGGATTAATATTTGCCATATTTTTTACTACTTTCTATTAGTTACCCTTGTTCTTTTTTCCTATTTTTGTCTTCTACTCCTTGTTTGCCTTTTGAGGTTGTAATTGAGATTGTAGGCTGGGTGCAGTGACCCACGCCTGTAATCCCAGCACTTTGGGACACCGAGGCAGGCAGATCACATGAGGTCAGGAGTTCAAGACCAGCCTGGCCAACAGGGTGAAACCTTGTCTCTACAAAAATTAGCCGGGCATGATGACGGGTGCCTGTAATCCCAGCTACTCAGGAGGCTGGGGCAGGGGAATTGCTGGAATCCTGGAGGCAGAGGCTGCAGAGAGCCGAGATCATGCCACTGCACTCCAGCCTGGGTGACACAGCCAGACTCAGTCTCAAAAAGAAACAAAAAAGAGATTGTATTTGATTCTGTTTTCTCTAGTTTGTTGGCATATCAGTATCTCCTTTTTAAACTTTTTTAGTGGTTGCCCTAGAGTTTGCAATATATATTTACAACTAATCCAAGTCTACCTTCAAATAACACTGTGCCACCTCACAGGCAGTGTGGGTACCCTGAACAAAAGAGTACTGATTCTTCTCTCTCATGCTTTGTGCCACTGCTGTCATTCATTTTAATTATGGATGTAATCTTACAGTATGTAGCTGTTATCTGTGAGAGCAATTAAAAATAAGAAAAACAAAAGTTTTTTTTTTTTTTTTAGACAGAATCTCGTTCTTTCACCCAGGCTGGGTTTTGCCATGTTGGCCAGGCTGGTCTCGAACTCCTGACCTCAGGTGATCTGCCTGCCGCGGCCTCCCAAAGTGCTGGGATTATAGACATGAGCCACTACACCCAGCCTGAAGACTTCTGGGTCTTCCGGCAATTCTACCAGCAACACAGTCCTACACTTTTTGTTTGAGAAAGTTTTCATTTTTCCTTCACTTTTGAAGGATAATTTCACAGGATGCAGAATTCTAGGTTGGTGCTTTTTTTTTCCTCCCACCATTTTAAATATTTCACTGCACTCTCTTCTCACTTGCATTGTTTTTAAAGAAAAGTCAGGTGTAATTATTATCTTTGTTCCTTGTAGGTATGGCATGTTTTTCCTCAGCATCTTTCAGGAATTTTTCTCTATCTTTGATTTTCTGTAGTTTCTAAATGATGTGCCTAGGTGTGGAGGTTTTGGGGACATTTATCCTGGTTGGTGTTCTCTGAACTTTTGGATCTGTGGTTTGATGTTTGACATTATTAATCTGAGGAAATTCTCTCATTATTGTTTCAACTATTTCTTCTTCTCTTTCTGGTATTCTCATTACACATATGTTACACCTTTCTATAGTTGGCCCCGTAGTGCTTGGATATTCTGTTCTGGTTTGGTTTGGGGCATGTGGTTTTTTTTTTTTTCTAGTCTTTGTTCTCTGCTTTGCAGCTTTGAAAGTTTCAACTGACATATCCTTAAGCTGAGAGATTCTTTCCTCAGCTGTGTCCAGTCTACTAATGAGCTTATCAAGGCATTCTTCATTCCTGTTGCAGTGGTGTTTTGTTTTTTAATCCATATTTCTTTTGGGGTTCTTTCTTAGGATTTTCATCTCTCTGCTTATGTTACTCATCCATTCTTGCACGCTGTCTGCTTTATCCATTAGAGTCCTTAGCATATTAATCATAGTTGTTTTAAATTTCTGGTCTGATAATTCCAACATTCCTGCCACATCTCATCCTAATGTTCTGTCTCTTCAAATTGTATTTTCTGCCTTTGGTATGCCTTGTATATTTCTGCTGATGGTTGTACATGGCGTGCTGAGTAAATGGAACTGCTCAGCCTTTCGTGATGTGGTCATATTGTGGGAAGAGGACGTGTCCCGCTGTGATTAGTACTGTCTTTTTGTGAGCCTATCCTGTACCACGAACTTCTCAGGTTCTTTTCCTCCTCCTTAGGTGGGACAGAAGCTTAGCTACAGTGGGCTGGAACTGCTACTTCCCTTTCTTCCTCCAAGTCAGTGAAGCTCTAATAATGCCCCATCAGGTGAAGGTGTGTGAGGGGTGAGGGGGATGAAGAAAGGTTGATTCAGGCATGCAAACATACAGTTAGATGGGAGTAAGTTTCAATGTTCAATAGCAGAGTAGAGTGACTACAGTTAACAACAGTGTGTTGTGTATTTCAAAATAGCTAGAAGAGAGGACTTGAGATGTTCCCAACACATAGAAATGATAAATACTCCAGGTGATGGACACCCCAAATACCCTGACTTGATCAATACACATTCTATGCATGTACCAAAATATCACATATGCCTCTTAAATATGTACAAATATAGGGCATCAATAAAAAAAAATTAGGGCCGGGTGTGGTGTCTCATGCCTGTAATCTCAGCACTTTGGGAGGGCAAGGCAGGAGGGTCACTTGAGCACAAGAGTTCGAGAACAGCCTGGGCAACATAGTGAGGCCATATTTCTACAGTAATTTTTTAAAATTAGTCCATTGTGGGAGCATGCACGTGTAGTCCCAGCTACGAGGGAGGCTAAGACAGGAGGAAGTGCTCAAGGTCCCGGAAGTAAATCTCACAGTATTCTGCCCCTCACCCTATGAATGGGTCCCCTGGAGCTTTTAACTCTCAGACTCATCCCCACTGGCCTCCAGCAAGCTGTCCACGGCAGTTCAGATTTCCTCCCCGGCACTGGTTCCCGTGGTGGTTTCTGCCCATGGTCTCAGGTCCAGTCAGCTGTGCCTCCCTGTGTCTGCCTATCAGTCCTTCGGGTGCTGGGGTGATGGTCTACCCTGTGTCCTCACCTCTCTTAAGGATTCAAGAATAATTATTCGATTCTTTAGTCTTTCAGCTGTGTACTTGTTGTTAGGATGGCGTGTTGGCTTCTAAGCGCCTTACATGTAGAACTGGAAACAAAAAGTCCCCATTGCCTCTTCTGCTTATTTTTAAAAACTGGATGATTTGGCTTTTTTATATTAATTTGTAAAAATTCTTGAAATATTTTTGTGAAGAATACTCTGTCAGATATATGTTTTCTGAATATTTTCTTGTAGTCTTTGACTTGACTGTCTACTCTTTTCATGAAGTAAAATTTTCCATTTTAATAGTCTATTAGTTTTTTGTTTTATGGTTAGGGCTTTTTGTGTCTTTTTGGCCCAAGAAATGTAAACATAAATGTTACATAATACTTCCAGGAAGCCTCCTTTAAAAAACAACAACAACAACAAAAAGGCCAGGCGCGGTGGTTTATGCCCATAATCCTAGTACTCTGAGAGGCCGAGGTGGGTGGATCACCTGAGGTCAGGCATTCAAGACCAGCATGACCAACATGGCAAAACCCCATCTCTATTAAAAAAATACAAAATTAGCCAGGCATGGTGGGGGGCACCTGTAATCCCAGCTACTCGGGAGGCTGAGGCAAGAGAATTGCTTGAACCCTGGAGGTGGAGGTTGCAGTGAGCCGAGATCATGCCATTGCACTCCAGCATGGGCAACAAGAGTGAAAATCCATCAAAACGCAAAAACAAAAAAACAAGGCATGCTGTTCATCCTTCTTTCCCCTGTCCTGCTGCCTGGAACACACGTGATGGCTGGAGCACTAGCACCCATGTTAGACCTTGGGAATGAGGTGACCTTGGGAATAGAAGTCACAAGATCAAAGAAGCCTGAGATATCATGAAGATGGTATACTAGCCCTGAAACTGTCCAATTCCAGACTTCATAGAGATGGGACAGAATAAACTCTTTTTTTTTTTTTTTTTTTGAGATAGTGTCTCCCTCTGTTGCCCAGGCTGGAGTGCAATGGCGTAACCTCAGCTCACTGCAACCTTTGCCTCCCAGGTTCAGGCGATTCTCTTGCCTCAGCTTCCCGAGTAGCTGAGATTACAGGCACATGCCACCACACCCAGCTAATTGTATTTTTAGTAGAGATGGGGTTTTACCATATTGGTCAAGCTGGTCTGGAACTCCCAACCTCAGGTGATCCGCCCACCTCGGCCTCCCAAAGTGCTGGGATTACAGGCATGAGCCACCAAGCGCTGAAAGAATAAACTTCTATCTTGTCTAAACCTCTGTTATTCAGGACTTTGTTCCCCACAGCTGAACCTAATCATAACTGATATATAAAGAAAGACCAATCAGCAAACTGACTAGTTACCCTTCTGTTTCCACTTCAGTTTCAAAACTTTCTCTAAATCAGTGGGTCTTAATTCTCCATATTCATCACAGTCACCTAGTGAGCCCATGAAAAGTGGAAAAGGGGCCAGGCGCCGTGGCTCACACCTGTAATCCCAGCACTTTAGGAGGCCGAGGTGAGCAGATCACCTGAGGTCAGGAGTTCGTGACCAGGTGAAAACCCGTCTCTACTAAAAATACAAAATTAGCCAGGTGTAGTAGCGCATGCCTGTAGTCCCAGCTACTCAGGAAGCTGAGGCAAGAGAATTGTTTGAACCCAGGAGGTAGAGGTTGCACTGAGTCAAGATCGAGCCATTGCATTCCAGCCTGGGCAACAAGAGCAAAACTCCATCTCCAAAAAATAGAGAAAGTCGTATAGGCATGAGCCAGCCACACAAGCATATCAGCTTACCAGTGCACAGGCAATGTGAGGCCATGGAACCCTCGATCAGGAGCCAGCAGCTCTAGGGTCCTGGTGGGATGACCCTGGGCCAGTTATAACCTCTGTGAGCCTAATTCCCACTTTGAAACAGAGGTCTCAGGGATCTATCAGAAACAACACCTGTCTGCCTCACCATGGATGGTTGTGAGGATCATATAAAATAATGTATTTGTTTATTTGGCTCTTTGTTTTTGAGATAGAATTTCACTCTTGTCATTCAAGCTGGAGTGCAATGGCAGGATCTCGGCTTGCTGCAACCTCCACCTCCCAGGTTCAAGCAATTCTCCAGCCTCAGCCTCCGAAGTATCTGGGACTACAAGCTTGAGCCACCACGCCTGGCTAATCTTTGTATTTTTAGTAGAGACAGGGTTTCACCACGTTGGCCAGGCTGGTCTTGAACTCCTGACCTCAAATGATCCACCCGTCTTGGCCTCCAAAAGTACTGGGATTACGGGCATAAGCCTCTGTGCCCGCCTTAAAATAATGATTTTTAAAGTGCCTTGGTTTTATAACACCCAGGTACGTTTCTGACATCTCTGTACCACAGGCATGTCAGTGATTCTGTCCTCCACCACCCAGCGTTCTAAAGGACCACATGCACAGCCTTACCCCTTCTGGGGCTTCATATTGACTCACCGGCCCCAGCCACCTGGAGCAATGGTCCTTATAGACTTTCCCTTGGAGAATAAAGTGAATGTCGTTCCTCTTCTCCCTGAAAAGTGCAAAAGGCACAGATGCATAGTGCACAAAATATGCCCCAGCCTGGGGTTCACTATAGCCAGGAAGCCCACTAGGGACCTAAAGTAAAGACACTGGTTCTATCGTATGGCAATCCATGAGGACCAGAGAGAGAGCAGCCACTGCAGGCAGTGGGACAACCTGCTAACTAGAAGGTGGCAGAGCATAAACCCATGAGTCCACAGAACTGGGATGGCCGGCCAGGCATGGTGGCTCACGTTTGTAATCCTGACACTTTCTGAGGCCAAGGTGGGAGGATCACTTGAGGTCAGGAGTTCAAGACCAGCCTGTGCAATATAGAGAGACCTCCTTGCTACATAAAATTTGAAAATTAGCCAGATGTGGTGGCGTGCACCGTTAGTCCCAGCTACTCAGGAGACTAAGGCTGGAGAATCACTTGAGCCCAGGAATTCAAGGCTGCTGTGAGCCCTGATAGCATCACAGCACTCCACCTGAGTGACACAGTGAGACCCTGACTCAAAAGAAGAAATAAAAAAGGAACTGGGATTGCTTATGGACACCTTGGGGCAGATGCCTCTGATCACCTGTTACGGACTGAATTCTGTTCCCCCAAAATTCCTGTCGTGAAGCCCTATCCCCCAGTATTTTAGAATGTAACAGTATTCAAAGATAGGACCTTTAACAAAGTAATTAAAATTAGCCAGAGGTAGTGGCAGGCGCCTGTAATCCCAGCTACTCAGGAGGCTGAGGCAAGAGAATCACTTGAACCTAGGAGGCAGAGGTTGCAGTGAGCTGAGATTGCACCATTGCACTCCGACAGAGCGAGACTCTGTCTCAAGACAAAATGGAAAAAAAAAGGTAGTTAAGGTTAAATTAAATGGTAAGATGGGGCCCTAATTCAATAGAATTGATGTCCTTATATGAGGAGAAAGAGGGCTGGGCGCCGTGGCTCACGCCTATAATCCCAGCACTTTGGGAGGCAGAGGTGGGCGGATCACCTGAGGTCAGGAGTTCAAGACCAGCCTGGCCAACATGGTAAAACCCTATCTCTACCAAAAAAAAAGGAGAAAGAGTCAGCAACACATCATTGACTGAGAAAATCATGATACAGAAGAATGTGTGAAACAGGATGCCACTTTGTAACAAATTAATCGAAAACCTGTATGTATACATAAGTGTAGAGGTATATACGCATCAATATGCACACGTTCTGGCAGCCCGAGCAGACTAAGTTAGTGCCCATGCAGCCTGAGGTTTGCTCTGGAAGGCTGGGATCAGGGGTGGGAGGCTGGAATGCAGGAGAGAGTTGAGTCCACAGGTCCCAGCCTTCCCCACCGGGCTCTGTGCTCCATGCTCCTCTCAGCCAGGTCGTCCCTCTGTTCCTGGCCTAGGAAGGTGGGGTCCCTCCTGAACCCCCACCCCCAAACCAAGCTCCTTCCCACCCAACCCTGCCCACAACATCTGTTCATCTTCCAGGCCTCTGGATCCAACTTGGAAACCACCATTTTTTCTCTGGCTTTAAAAGATAGATTTACTTAGAAAATTTCACATGCAGAAGAAAATTATAATCCCATTGTGGAAATAAACAAAGACCAGCCAAATGAGAACAGCAAAGGCTATTGATTCAGAGCTTTCTCTAGCAAGGGAGTCGGCCCATTGTCACTTTTCTTTGGCAGAGACTCAAAGGTAGGCTGAAGAGTGGGGAAGCCTCATGGTGGAAAAGGGAGGCTTCAGGGAGCCCCTGATGGAGGCTGCCGGCATAGAGAAACTGGAGGCAGCTAACTAGAAGAGGGCATTTTATGGGATTGGTTAGGGGAAAATATTTAGCATTATCTGATTGGTCCTATGTTAAAAGAGGGGACAAAAGTTACAGAGGCTGAGCCGAGGCGGGTGGATCACTTGAGGTCAGGAGTTCGAGACCAGCCTGGCCAACATGGTGAAACCCTGTCTCTATTTAAAATGTAAAAATTAGCTGAGTGTGGTGGCACATGCCTGTAATCTCAGTTACTTGGGAGGCTGAGACGGAAAACTGCTTGATCCCAGGAGGTGGAGGTTGCAGTGAGTTGAGATTGCACCATTGCACTACAGCCTGGGTGACAGAGTAAGACTCCATCTTGAAAAAAAAAAATTTTTTTTATTACAGAGGCAGGCAGTCATTAATCCTGGCCATTTGGGGCTGATTATCACAGGGGTCATTGTTTAGCTTCCTGGACTGTTTGCTAGAGATGGTGGGCCAACTTCCTAGCAGCCTAACGGCAGCAGGCTAGCTTCCCGGCTGCCTCCTGCAGATAATGGGTCAGTTTCTGGCCTGGCTGCTGCAGATTGCGGGTCTGAGTTCTATTTTTATACATGCTCTGGCCATTGTCTGTTTATATATTCATTCAGTCTCTCACCGGGAAGGTTCAAATCAAGGCCTCAGACTGTTATATAAATACCAAAAGCAAAAACCTAAAGTAACTATATCACATCTTATTTTCACCAATAACTTTTTTTTGTTAGATAACTGGAGGAAATCAGACATTTGTTGAGCAATAGTTCTTGTTCAACCTCCTCATTATATCTGGGATTGTGTTTAAAAATATATAGAGATGAGGTCGGGCGCAGTGGCTCATGCCTGTAATCCCAGCACTTTGGGAGGCCGCGGCAGGAGGATCACCTGAGGTCAAGAGTTCAAGATAAGCCTGGCCAACATGGTGAAACCCTGTCTCTACTAAAAATACAAAAAATTAGCCAGGCGTGGTGGCGTGTGCCTGTAGTCCCAGCTACTCAAGAGGCTGAGGCAGGAGAATCGCTTGAACCTGGGAGGCACAGATTGCAATGAGCCGAGATCATGCCAATGCACTCCAGTCTGGGTAACAGAGCGAGACTCCATCTCAAATATATATATATATATTTATGAATCAAATATGGCAAAAGTTAGGTGTTGCATCTAGATAGTCGGTGGTGTATGGGTGTTAAACTATTTTCTCAACTTTTATCCGTCTCAGAAAATTGTCAGGATAAGAAGTTGGGAAAAAATGCTGGACCTGCATTTTTACTTAAACACAGCACTGACCAGCAGCTGCAGAATATGAATCACAGGCTTGAATCACAAAACCCACAGCTTCATTTTAATTTATGTGTCTACATATTTCTTTGTATAGAGCAGTGCTCAAGAGTCAGGGATCGGCCAATTGTGGCTTGTCCAAGCTGGGCAGCCCTGCCGTATGCTCCGGGGCCACAGATCGCCAGCCCTTGCCAGAATGCCTGCCGCTCCTTGGACCCCACACAGCTGGCAAACCAGCCCTCAGCACTCAGGCCACCAGGCCCCAGGTGCTCTCCCCAGACACCGGCCTCCCTGTTGGGTAGAATTGCTCCACCTCACTCCATCTCCTCCGGCTGCAGCTGCCCCGCCCCACTCCCAAGTGGCCACCTCACACTCACCCCCTGAGCTTCTTGGCCATCTGCGCTGAGCTCAGGATGACCACATGGGGCCGACTATAACAGAGCAGTTTGATTTGTGTTTCTTTCTGAGTAAATGAATTCATCAACCAATCCAAGTCTAGCCTCAAAGTACATCCAGGAGCCTCTTCTCACCCCATCTTCACCACCCTTGTCCCCCAAGATCATAGGAAGAGCCTCCCTGCCCCGGTCTTCTGGCTTCCCTCCTGACCCCCACATAGCAGCCAGAGTGCCCCTCTTAAAACTGAGCCAGGCCAGGGAATTTCTTTGCTCAATCCCCCTCGACCCCTGCTGCCCAGCGCCTCTTCATGTCTCTCAGAGAAAAGGTCAAAGCCTTAGCCATGGCCTCCAAGGCTACATCAGGGGCGGCAAACTACAGCCCACAAGCCACGTCTAGCCCACAGCCACATGCATTCGCTTGCCCTGTCTGTGGCTACTGTCTGTCTACCATGGTTCACCTGCGGCTGCCCGACGCTGCCATGACAACATCAAGCCGTCCCAGAAAGAGCCCAGCAATTAGCACCACACTGCCAGCCGTGTGAGGCTCCACCTTGGAGCGGGGGCCCCCAGCACAGGTGAGCCTTTGGATGGCATCTGATTCCAAGTGGAAACTCCAGCTGAAGACTTCCCAGTGCCTGACCTACAGACTCCACGGGCATCATACATCTGTTTATTCTGAAACAAAAACAATGGTTTTTTTCTCATGCTACTATATTTTGCCACAGAATTGTGTGTAATCTCCCTCTGTCATAAACATATCTATACATACCTATAATGTGTGTATGTGTCCATATATATGTGTGTGTGTAAAACACCTTATAGAAATACATAAGCAAGGACTTTGCTTTAATTTACTTTAATTAGCCTTCTTTTCCTTCTTTTCTTGGCTGTATACTTCCCTTTCCTCTCCCATCTCTGTTTTACCACCCACATATCCTATGTCAGTAACACAATTTGTATTCTATCTTTCTTTGTATTTTTCCTTTATCCTTATATGTAATAATAATAAAGCACACGTGTGCATATTGATGCGTATATACACATATGCATACATAGAGGTATTCGGTTAGTTCGTTACAAAGGGGCACCTATTTCACACATTCTTCTGTATCATGATTTTCTCAGTCAATGATGTGTTGTAGAAATCCCTGTGAAATCTACCGCTTGGAGCCTCAGTGGGTCCTCTTTGGTGGCTGCATAATATTCCATACTGTAGGTGACTGTAATTTACTCACCCAGCCCCGGGTGACAGGCAGTCACTTTTGTTACCAATTTGGGGCCCCATGGTAATGTCCCTACACACAGCCTCACCGACTTGTGCTTTATCTGTACACCTGGTTGCCCAGAGTGGGGCTGCTGGCCTGAAGACAGAGCATGTTACGTTTTAACAGATGATGCCCGACTATTTCCGCATGGCCTGATATCCAGCCCTGGGAAGCCCTGAACGTTTTTGTGCTGTGAACACTAGGCCTTCCAACTGTGCCAGGCTATCACCCACACAACACGGCTCAGTGAGAAGCCTTCAGCAAATCCACATCCTGTGGTTTCTCCCATTTTTCTTAGGCCCAACTAAATTTCACAGGCTGGTCAAAACCACATGGGTATAGATAAAATGCACACATGAATTCCTCTTTTTTTTTTTTTTTGAGACAGTCTGTTGCCCAAACTGGAGTGCAATGGCGCCATCTCGGCTCACTGCAACCTTCACCTCTCAGTTCCAGCAATTAATTCTCCTACCACAGCCTACCGAGTAGCTGGGATTACAGGCACCCGCCATCGTGCCTGGCTAATCTTTGTACTTTTGAAAAGATGTGGTTTCACCATGCTGGCCAGGCTGGTCTTGAACTCCTGACCTCAGGTGATCTGCCCACATCGGCCTCCCAAAGTGCTGGGATTACAGACGTGAGCACACACCCGGCCTGCATTCTTCTTTTGAGTTTTGCTTTTAGAAAAGAAATGCTGCCCGTTGGGGCTGGGGGGTGGGCAGCTTGGACATCCGCCCCGACAGTTCCTCCCTGACGTCAGGCCCTTCTGGTGTCCCACTTGACCAAAGGGAACTGTTAAAACGCACCTGCGGCCACCTCTCCTGAGGAAGATGTTAATTTTTAAATTTGGGAACCTTCAGTTCCCAAACTCAGTTCATGGAGCCCTCGGTATCTCCGAAAATTTTCAGGGCCTCCGAGGGGCAGGGAACACCTGGTAGGTGCGTGTGTTAAGCAGTTAGGTCCAAGCCACTCAACAACTGCTTATTACTTACTTGGCGTTTGAGAAAGTGACACACGTACGTAGAAAAGAGACTCGTTTTTCTTTCATTCCTAAATATCTGCAATTCCTTTGTAACAGGATGTTGGACTTATCAAACATAAGCTTATCAAACCCACCCAACGGTGCCTGTCCCGCGGTGATTTCCACGTGGTACTGAGCCCCGCTTTGCACAGGGAGGAAGAAGGATGAGGAAGGCCTGGTGGCTGCGCCCAGCAGAGGGCTCCGCGCTGCCCTCGAAACAGAGCCCCCGCGCAGCCGCGCCTCCCCGCCCGACCGGAGAAGGCCTGGCCTCTCTCCCCGCCACCGGGTCCCCGGCCCCTGTCACCGGAACCCGGAGACCCGCAGGAATTTAGAAAGGGGGCCGGAGGCCGGCAGCCGAGGCGGGTTCTGTGCGGAGGCGGGAGCCCGGCTGTGGGGTCGCCCCGGCGGAGGCGCGGGCGCCGGGATCCGAGCCCCTGGGACCCCAGGGCACGGCCGAGACCGTCCGCAGAAAGGTCGTACGGCTGTCGCCCCGCGGGAGCGCGCAGGGCAGGGCGGGCAGGGTCCGTGGCGCTGTGTGCGAGTGGGGACGTCGTCTACTGGTCTTTTTCTGCACCTTTCCCATCTTCTAAACCGGGCGGCTCTCCCGCGAACGGCCTCCTAAGGCAGGGGGGCACCCAGGGCCCCGCAGTGCCCTCCCCGGGAGGGCTGGACGCTGCAGAGGCGGGCGCGGGGAGGGGCAGCCCCGCCGGGAACCCGAGTAATCGGGCGCGCGGGCCGGACTCGGCCTTCCTCGCCCCCAGGCTCGCCTGGAAGGGAAGAGCAGGCGGGCAGAGCGCAAGGTGACTTTGGGAGGCGCAGTGGCGGGAGGATCGTTTGAGCTCAGGAGGTCGAGGCCGCAGTGAGCTGTGATAGCCCCTAGGCTGGTCTCCGACTCCTGGGCTCAAGCCCTTCTCCTGCCCCGGCCTCCCAAAGTGCTGAAATTACAGGCGTGAGCCACCACACCTGACCCAAATTCTGTTATTTAAAACGACACCACAGGGCCAGGCGCGGTGGCTCACGGCTGTAATCCCAGCACTTTGGAAGGACGAAGTGGGCGGATGACGAGGTTAGGAGTTCAAGACCAGCCTGGCCAACATGGTGAAACCCCATCACTACTAAAAATAAGAAGAATTAGCTGGGCCTGGTGGCGCGCGCCTGTAGTCCCAGCTACTCCTGAGGCTGAGGCAGGAGAATCGCTTGAACCTGGGAGGCAGAGGTTGCAGTGACTGGAAATCGCCCCGCTGCAGTGATGGCTCATGCCTATAATCCCAGCACTTTGGGAGGCTGAGGTGGTTGGATCACGAGGTCAAGAGATCAAGACCATCCTGAACCACATGGTGAAACCCCGTCTCTACTAAAAATACAAAAATTAGCTGGGTGTGGTGGCGCATGCCTGTAGTCCCAGCTACTCGGGAGGCTGAAGCAGGAGAATTGCTTGAATTCAGAAGGTGGAGGTGGCAGTGAGCCGAGATCGTGCCACTGCACCCCAGACTGGTGGCAGACCTAGGCTATGTCAAAAAAAAACAAAAACAAAAAAAATTTTTTTTAAAACTACAAAGAGAACAAAAAGAAAGCAACAAACTTGCAAAAAGCAAATTATATATATAATTTGCAATATATATACCTGAAAAGGAATCATATCCAGAATACAGAATATGTGTATTTTATTTATTTATTTTTGGTCTATTGACTTAGAGGAAAAAAGACACAACTCAAATAATTAAAACTCAGAACAGATCTTCCTAGAGAGCAACAGGAGGCCCATTAAATGTGTGAAAAGGTGTCCAACCTCATTTGTTATCAAGGAAATGTAAATAAAAACAAGGAAACGCCATTCCACATCCACAAAATCAGCAAAATTCAAAATCTCTGTCAACACAAAGTGTCGGGAAAGACTTAGAGAAAAGGAACTTGCATATGCAACTGGCAGGAATATAAACTGTGCATTGACTTTGAAACACAGATTGGCAGGATCCAGTAAAGGTGGGCAATCAGTAAAGCTGCTTTCTTGGGCCCTTCAAGCCCACTCTTCTGCGCATATACACCCAGCACACCCCGGGACACGTGGGCCGGGACCCATGTAGAAGAATGTGTGCAGGAGCCTTGTTTGTAAAGCAGAAACCTGGAAACAACCCAAGTGGCTAGTCACTGGAGAGGGAGCAGGTAAGCAAACTGGTAAGTCGATGGCAAGGAAAAGGAATGAGTGCACAGGCATGTGTGACCCTCAAAACTGCTTGCTGTAGAGGACTCCAGTTATATGTGATTTCAAATACAGGTAATAAGAAGTAATATTTAGGTTAAACCAATGTTTCTCAACCTTTTTAGAAATCACCTCCCCAAAGAGTCTTTTTACGCCTTTATTTTCCTAGTTGCCATCCTCCCATGAAATTTACTACTACATACATACCAATATACTGTACATCTGTTCATCTATTGTGACTCTGAAAGATTTTCGAAAGGTAGTAGCCTCTAGTAGGGAGAGAGAGAGCTGTGATAGAGAGAGGCATCCCAGTGTATTAGTCTGTTCTCACACTGCACTGCTGTAAAGAAATATCTGAGACTGGGTAATTGATAAAGAAAAGAGGTTTAGTTGACTCATAGTTCTGCAGGCTGTACAGGAAGCACAGCAGCTTCTGCTTCTGGGGAGGCCTCAGGAAACTTACAATCACAGCAGAAGGCAAAGGGGAAGCAGGCACATCTTACATGGCAGGAGCAGGAACAAGAAAGAGGAGGAGGTGATACATACTTTTTTTTTTTTTTTTTTTTTTTTTTTTGAGACAGAGTTTCATTCTGTCAGCAGGCGCCAGGCTGGAGCGCAGTGGCACAATCTCGGCTCACTGCAACCTCTACCTCCTGGGTTCAAGCAATTCTCCTGCCTCAGCCTCCTGAGTAGCTGGAACTACAGGCGCACACCACCACACCCAGCTAATTTTTTGTATTTTTTAGTAGAGACGAGGTTTCACTATGTTGGCCTGGATGGTCTCGATCTCTTGCCTTTGTGATCTGCCCACTTCAGCTTCCCAAAGTGGTGGGATTACAGGCGTCAGCCACTGCGCCCAGCCGATATACACTTTTAAACAGCCAGATCTCATGAGAACTCACTCAGTATACAGTACCAAGCGGGATTGTGCTAACCCATTCATGAGAACTCTGCCCCTATGATCCCCTCACCTCCCACCAGGGCCCCCCTCCATCACTGGGGATTACAATTTGACATGAGCTTTGGATGTGGACACAGATCCAGGATGGGGGACTTGCTTCCAAAGTAATCTCCTCCTTCTCTACCTAGGAAAGATGAATTGTTTTACTATCAATCTCTAAGTGTACAGAGGTGTTTTAGACACTCTTCTTCATATAAGATCAAAATTTAAGTAAAATGGAGTATAAATCACAATGCAGATGTGTATATGGTGCATTTTCTATGCAGTTAGTCCTTTTATCATATCCAGGTGCAACAAACATTTGTTAAACACCTGGCACCTACCTGTGTAGCCATAAGCAAGCTCATTAACCTCTGTACCTCAGTTTCCCCATCTATCAAAAGTGGGGCTAAAAATGGCATCTACCTCAGAGAGTCATCATGAAGCCTAAATGAATGAACACCTGTGCAGTGTCTAGCACAGTGCCTGCCATGCTGAGCTGAGCTGGGGCCCCAGGTAGATGACCTCCCTGGGGACTTCACAGGCCCCACACCTGGGAAATCAGGCAAGGAAAGTCCTGTGATCTCATCCACGCTCAGTAGTTAGGGCTCCCCAATCCTGTCCCAACTAGCAATCATTGTGTAGACGTTTCAGAACTCACTTGGAGGTCCAGCTACAAGGGAGGAACATCAGAAACAAAGTTGTGAACTTTGGCCCCAGAAATACATGTGTTCATTCATTCATTCATTCATCTACCATTTCCTTGGTGGCTGCTGCTGTGCCTGGGTGGACCAGAGAGGGAGAGAAGGAGAATCTCCATACTCAAGAGGCACGCTTGGCTCACTTCTGTGCCTCCAGTTCCCACTCTATGACAAAAGATATGAAAGACCCATACACTAAAACTACAAAAAAAAATGCTGAAATAAATTAAAGAAGACCTAAATAAATGGAGAGATAAACTATGTTTATCAATTGGAAGACTCAATATTGTTTCGATGTCCCTTTTTCCCAAATTGATCTAAAGATTGATGCAATCCTAATTAAAACCCCAGCAAGCTTTTTTGTAGAGATTGACGAGTTGATTCTAAAATTTATATGGAAATGCAAAGAAGCTAAAATAGTCAAAATAACTCTGAGAAAGGACATATACTACCTGATTTCAAGACTTATAAAACTGCAGAAATCAAGACAGTGTGATAAAGATGGAAAGTTTAGCACATAGATAAACGGAACAAAATAGAAGGCACAGAAAAACTCAAACATACAAGGTCAATTATCAACAAAGGTACCAAGGCAATTCAACGGAGAAAAGACAGCCTTTTTGACAAACAGCTATATATATACAAAAAAAAAAAAGAAAGAATCATGAACCTCACTTTACATCATACACAAAAATCAACTTGAAACGGATCACCAATGTAAGTTTAAAAGCTAAAATTATAAAACTTCTGGAAGAAGCTACAGGAGGAAAATTTAATGACTGTGGTGGTTTTAAAGAGATATTTGGGGGAGGAGAGATCCAAGATGGCCGATTAGCAACAACTCAGGATTGTAGCTCCCAGGGAAAGCACAGAGAGTGAGTGGATGCCGCACTTTCAGATGAATTTTTGTTGCCCACAAACTGGGAGATTCTCGGCAGAAGAGCCCCAATGGTCACCAGCACGACTCTTTTGGCTGGCGCGGCTGTTTTGCTGGCGCCCCAGCATGGCGCTTCCCAGTGCAGCATATAGGGGACTGGGTGCCCTTTTAGTCAGGCTCAGCTGGTCCCATCCCCACAGGGAGAACAGCAATTGAAAGCACTGAGGACTGAGAGTTTCACAGCAAGCACAGCCGAACCCAGGAAGACCTAGCTCTGTGGGGAAGGGGCGTCCACTGAAGGAAAACTAAGAAACAGATAAAACTTCATCACCAACAAGCCAGACGTCCACTCAGAGACCCAATCTGAAA